>SCLH01000503.1:220217-266241 GCA_004367855.1 Oikopleura vanhoeffeni
GAGGATTTCGCGTTTCAACGTCACTTGTGGCTACAACAATAACCCGATCAGAAATTAAGGTTATTTTTTTAATCAGTTTTAAATTTTTTAGAAGTGGCATTTTATAATCAAATCCTTTCAACTACAGTTCTCGATCTCTAACTGGTACATCATAACTTGTACACACTGCTCTAATTGGTACACTATTATGGAGTCGGTCAATGAGTCCCAAACTGATACAGTAAAAAGGTTGTTTTTTCAATTTATGCTTATATTTGTGAGAGGCCCAAAGTTATAAGTTTGACTTTTTTGGAAATGGTTTTATAAAATATAGACAAATTATAAACCGTTGTAGCGCTAGAGAGCAAAAATATTCTTGTTTTCAACACTTACAAAAATTTTCAGTTTTTCTCAATTTATATGGATTACAGACCCTCAGAGGTCAGATCCTGAATATTTGAATGATACAAACGTCGCGACGCGGGATACTAGCACCCAATCAAAACCATTGATTGCAAAATATGCTTATATCATTGGTTAGATTTGGAAGAGATCAATCAATCAAATGCTCAGATTCCGCATTTTTCAAATATTCAGGATCTGTCCGCTGAGCGTCGACAGAAGACAAAAAGTAACCATTTCTGAAGCATGTGGTGTTTCCATTGTACGGTTTGGTATTTCTTTTTCTTCTACAATAGTATCAAAACGGACGTTATTTGATGATTACAATGACGGTAAACTAAAATCGTATNNGAGATGAAAAGTAGTTAGAAGTTTAATTTTCATAGAAGTCTATTTATGCATCCGACATTTGATATTCATAGAATTTCGATTTTTAGTACTTAGAAATTACTGATAAGATGCATGGTACAGCATATCAGTGATAAATCAAGTGGGAGTTACAATTATTGAGGTATTGGAATCGAATGCACAAGGATCTGACCATATGTCACGTTTTTTCTGATTTCATTTATATACAATCGAAAAAATTGTATTTTTTAATAGGTTTAAAAATTTTTTGATTTGTTAGTTATGATTTTATTTTCGTCATTTTTCCCATTAACTCACCTCCCTCTCGAATTACTTCTACGATAAGACATTCAATAAGTACTGAAACAATTTTATTGTCAGATTATCTCGCATCTCGATGGAGTTTATGCAAATAGAACACAGTATAATATATTACAATTGTATTAAAATAATTGAAAGAGGGAAAAATTAGTTTACAAATTATAAGACATTCATTAGATGAGTAATCTTTTGTGCGTGATTATTTTTTTTGTAATTTAAGACTTATCCAGATGTCTGGAATTGTAATAATAACATATATTTTTGCCCAAGACCACACTCGCAATGTCTCACCGGGAACTAGCGCTCATTCTGTGCGGTCAGCTAGCATTATTTTCGAACCTACAGTCCTCAATTCGGTATTATTTTCATTGTATCCGACAGTTGCTTGCAACATAATTTATTTATTTAAAAAATTCTAAATCGATAGATGACAAATATATATCAAAAAAAAATAACCGTAAAAAAGTTATTGCAATATATATTGTTCTCACGCGCAATTTTGCCACCTTTTTACAATATTATTTCAATTTTAAACCTATGATGAGAGCATAAGATGTGCATAAATTATTCGCGAGAAATACTGACAAAATATTGAAATTTTTCAGTTGAAAATTAAGCTAGAGATTCACAAAAGATTCAATTTGAAAACAAAAGAGAAAAAATATGTAAGCGTTCGTGAAGAAATCGTCCGTTTTCTCCAAAAAAATTGATTTTGCCTATATTTACAAGACATCATATTAACCGGCGAATTGAGATGAATTATAAATATTTTCGGAATATGGAATTAATTGTGAATTTTTGGATACGTGGATATCAACGATCAGATATGGAGAGTTAAAGCAGCAATAAGAGATTATACGAGAAAAACGGCTCATGTTAAAAAAATCATTTTTTTAGAAATTTATCACTTTTATAAATTTCAAGGTTACGAAAAACTACAATGTGCAATAAAAACATTACATGTTCACTTAATTTCTCAAAAATATAATTGAGTTTTAAAAGGCTTATTTCTCCAGCACATTGCTGGAAAGCACCCACAATCCTTAAGATGATATCATATAATAATATAGTTAATATAATATTAGTAATAAGAATGACAGTGTGGAGCTATTTTGATTGCTTAAATTCATTTTTTATAATAAATAAATTCCATATCCTTTTCCCAACCAAAGTTCGGGTACGAACTGGGTGGCCCCAGGCTTTTTAAAAAAATAAACCACCCAACAGTTCGAAATCCTCTTCAAACAACAAACCTATGAAAAGTTTGGCCGGTAGCCGACAATGAAAATCGAACATAAAATTTTTTTATTTTTTAACTCCGAGGTGTCCAAAACCACTTTTATGTCTTCATTTCGTTAGAATAATGGCGATTTCTTTTTTTTCTGAATGTTACTAATATCTGACACGGACGCTTAAAGAGAGATTGAAATTCAAATTTTGTGGAGCACTTGAAAACTTCAACCCTAATGACCGTCAAAGTTCAGGGTCAATTTCAGGGTCATACGTCTGCCTCGAAAAGTACCGACAACAAATGATCCTCAATATATATAACCGCCTCGAACTTATTATTCTGATTTTGGCTGAAATTTAGACGCTATGAAGCGGCGTTTTATTTAGGAGTTAATAAAGGAGTTTAAAAAGGACTTTTTAATTTGGATCTAACAAGGATCAAATAATGTAAAGAAAAGTTTAAGATAAGAAATAAATAAGAAAAAAAAATAAGAGGAGAAATAAATTAATTATTCTCATCTGAGAATCATCAAAAAGGCATCATAGTATCGTTTTTGCTAGGTTCATCAAAATGAAGTTTGAAAGTTTCAATTTGCTTCAAATTGTGGCTCGTAAAAGCACGTAGAAAACGCTTCATTGATTTGCCCTTCGAAATCTAATTTTGTAAATATCGTAGATTTAATATAATTTTTTGTTGTCAATTTTGTTTACAACTTTTGGTGTTCGACGAGCGATAATAAAAAACAATAATAAAAATAATAAAAATACTTGTTGTAACTTTTCTTATTTCTCTAGAACATGTTGTGACTGCATATTTTTTGTGTGGTTAATTCAATATATTATAAGTTAATCTGAATGAAGGAACCTAAATTGAAATATATTTACATAACAATAAAAAAAAATATTATTAATTTTTGTTGTTGTTTGAATGTTTCTTTTCTATTATATAAGAGATATATAATTTGACTTTTCTTTGAATTTTCCGATATAGTCCTTTTTGACATTGCGAAAGATATAGATAGAGATATTTTTTAAAACAGACGAAGACGGCCACCACATGTTTTTTTTAAATCTTCGAGTTGAAGATTCTTAGTAAAATGCGAAAAGTTATAATTCCGTCGCTTGAAATGCCGTTATATATCAATAATAAAGTGAAATTAAACTGTGCGTATCTAATTCGCGTCAATCAGCTCATCGATAACAATTGTTTGCATTCCACACCGGAAGCTTGAAGAGTCATTTCGCACTTATTTGAGTATGGATTATAAGCCTATATTTATGGAAGATATATAGAGATATTAGGAGCTAATTTGATCGGTGTAATCACTAAGCCAATCAACTTAGACAACAATTAAGAGATTCGAACACGCGCTATAGAAATAGTAAACGTTTTTGCATGGACTTTGGTTGGGAAAAAGGAATATGCTACAAGGAGAGAGGGTAAACTACTTATCTTGAAAACATAGTAGTACAATCATTTAACAGATAGATAGGTCGGCATATTTAGCATCTTCTTCACTAACTAAATTATGAACTTAGTTTAATGTTAAAAGCCCTAGCTAAATTTAAGGTTATTAATCTATACAGTATTGCTGGGGCTTTTTATGCCAACATTTTAATATATATATGAGACTTTGAAAAAACGACTAATCCCAATTGATTTTTCGGTAGCTCAAACTGAGCACAATATTCAAAGAAAAATAATTAAAAAACAATTGTCCAAATCAGACCATGTTCCAATATATATAAAAACTGATAATATATTCCTGTATTTGAATCATATCCCTTTATAAATTTCGGCGAATCTGAGAGATGATGGGCTGATAAGCGGCCTCATGATGGCTATGGAGGGGTTTCTGAAGAGTGTCAGAATGGCTCCTTAGCCGCTTTTCAGCTCATCTCTCAGATTCCAGCCAGAAAAGTGTTAAATGGATATAGTAATTCAGAAAAAAATCGGTCTGACTTCGGAAATGATTTTTATTTTATTATTCACTAGATATTTGTGCTAGTTTGGACTATTTTAAGAACTGTAAATCGAGTGAGGTCGTTTTTCAAAAGCCGAATTTATATAAAATTTTTCAGCTGAAAAACAAGCTAAAAGCCAGCAAGTACGTAATAGATTTTATTAAGATTCCTCCTGTTTTTGATGGGAAAGAATACCCAGCCTCACAGGTACTGAATATTGCTGACGCCAGTTGAATCGGATTGGACTCTGACAAAAACTGTTTACATTTCTACCAATGCACGGAATCACAACGTATATCAAGGGCTACCAGCTAAAACACTAGACGAACATGATGCCAGAATGAAAAATAATCCCGCAATAATTTATGTACAAAAAGTTTATCCAAACTTTCTGTTAAACACGTAAGTTTGGCAATACTTTGCAAATAATTGCCTAACTTATACGATTTAAGTTTCGAATCTTCCGATAGTGATATATACACACGAGAGGATAATGTTTAATCATTAATCATTAGAAAGATTAAAAAAGTATTTTGAAAAATTTGTATAGCTATATGAATATCCCCATTATACACCCCTATGTTTCGATCCTGTTCCCTAGGCATGAGTGAATAATTTTTATATTTATATTTTAATGTTTAAATGGTTTTGGAAAAATTATCTTTTCGTAACATCTCGATAGAGCTTAAAATTCTATTTTGATTTTTATATTTTTTAATGTGAAAGCCCAAAAAAGCCAAAATGTTCAGTGGCTAAAATGAACTCAAATAGCAATTTTAATATTCACAAAAATCCGCATCACTCAGCAATTTCCAGTGCAGTTTTATCAAATTTTTGGGATATCTATCTTAATTTTTCGAGTTCGGCACTTTATTAAGTTATGTCAATATAAAATTTATTCAATGAGTGAGTCGCCTATTAGTAACATTAATTTGGCTTGTCTAATTGAACGTAATTGTTTCTTTCACACTTAACACTCCCGCTGTTTCCGAGCAAATATGTCGAGGTTATCCAAATTTCGTAACGAGGGGCATCCCGTCTTATTTTTGTCTAAAAGAAGGGTGGGCGGAAATTCCGAAGACCCCGTTGGCCACGACAACAAAAAAACAGATGGCACAAAAATCACTTCAAGTAGTAGGGAGAAATAAAAATTGATTCACTCATGCTTAGCGGAAGAGGATCAAACCCATAGGGTTATAAGGGGAATATAAGCTATACATAATTTTAATTAAATACTTGTAATAATCTTTTATAGAAATAAATGATAACATTTATAACTCTCTATACAAAGTACACACCTGAGGAAATTTCGAACTTGAATCGATGAACTTTAATTTGTATAGAATATTCGGCTTTTTGACAACATCATTGCGATTAAGTTCTTAGAATCTAGAAATCAATAGCTCAACAGAGCACAAAATATCTTAGTAAAGTATAAAATATTATAAGAATGGTCCAGATCGGTCATTTCTTTGTTTTGCTAAAAAATTGGGAAAAAAATGGTCTGATACGGACCATTCTTTTTTAATTCATTTTTTTCTCATATTTGTGCTCAGTTTGAGCCAATCTCAAAAACTCAATCGGATGAGTGCGTTTCAAAGGCACTTTCACCTTCAACGCAGGAGAGCCAATAAGAGAACCAAATTTTAGAATTTTCACAAACATTTCGTGATTATAGAAAAAAATTCAAATTTCAAATATATACGCTTTAAAAATTACATATAATATATAATCCATAAAACTGAAAAAATATTCGAGGTCTGACAGTCAGACTCTGACTGCCTCAAACTTTTTTCCGTTAAAACGCGCTCAAAAGTAGAGTCTCCGAATAGATCTTTATGGTCATGAGGGGAAATATTCTCCAAAAATATTCCTCTTAAATCTCGGGAAGATTTATCCTTTTTTAGTAAAATCATAGCCTAAATTTTTGGTTTGAATTTACTAAAAAGCCTTTTTCAGGGATTTGAAGATATATTCGAATACCTTTTATGAGTAAAGGGGTTTAAAAAAAAAATGGGCAAATGCTCTACAAAAACCCACGGGCAAACTGATTCCCTCGGCGAGGGACCTCGCTGTTATTACCTGATTTGTTTGATAAACGTATAAATATTATTATCATGTAATATGAGAAAAAAGATTACAACTTTCCGATGTCAAAAAACAAGCCAAAAACGAAGTTTTCCATTTATGAACATCTCTAAGTAGAAAAATTGAAAATCAAATCAGCAAATTTTTTCGTTAACGTCATTCTTCTAACTGTATGTTAAAACATTACAACTTTTTAAAAGTTTTTTTGCCACCGGTTAACCTGATTTACCGTTGGTTCAAACATGAAATCGTAATCCTGGGCATAATTTCATAACTAATCTTAATTTGGAAAATAAAGTTTTATGGCCATCCTCAATTTTCACCGATACTACCCTGAAAGTACTCAAAAATCATTCATCAAATAAAAAGTGAGGGGTTTTCATTACTTATTTTCCGTTAAACTACACTTTTCGAACCAAAAAGCCAGAAAAAAATCTTGTGTTCGTTCAGGTATTAATTTTAATGTATAAAATTTCTATTTTCGTATATTTTATTAACAGTAATTATGAAGCTATCAGTTTTCTTACATTACAGCAAATGCTTGAAATGATGATCAATGTACTTCCTAAATACAATGTTAGTAGGATAAATTCCAAATATAGACATTTGACAAGATAAGCCACAACTTTCGATATCGAACTATTCGACACTCTTCAGGTTGTACCTCACGATTGAACACAGATACGTGTACTGAAAGTTGTCCAGCTAATAGCCAACATACTCCAAGATAGAATAACTGAACAGAGTTGCTATAATAAGTTCATCTGTCATTTAATAACTAAGATTCCTGGACAATGATTACACTGTCCAATCTACCCAGGATTACTTATCAGGAAACCTAAATTCCTGAGCATTTTTTAGGCACAATCTATCTGATATTCTTTGTCAATTTCCAGTTTTTTCTGAAACAAAATTTACTTTGAGGACGAACACTATTCTTCGTAAAGTTGCATAGTTTTTCAATTTTGGTGACAAACTTAAGATGGTCTAAGAATGATAAAAATTGTTTTTAGATTATCGAACTATTAACAATAATTTAAGCGCTATTTTTTGTAAAATGCTCGGATGAAATAACGAAGTTTTTTTTTAAACCCTAAAAAAAGCATTGTTGCAAGTATATTATTTTTTCCAACCAAAGTGAATCTGCAAAGGATGGTGATCTCTATAGGCGTGTTAAATCCCACTATTTCGAATCCCACGCCGCTTTATTGGCCAGGGTTTTATCGTAGATGATACGCCTAATCAACTTTGGCGCTCCGAAAGCAAGCACTTGTTGTTTGTTATTATACAAAACAATCACCAAGAACAACATTAATGGGATTGTAACACGCCGCTATAGAGATATATCTTTTCAAGATTAACTTTGGTTTGAAAAATAGATATTCCTCTATGTTTTCTCGGATAGAGGTTGCTCAATTGAAAAATGAAAATGATTTCACTGAAATCACTCCTTTTTTATTCAAAACCTTGTGCTTTATTAAAGAATGGTGTAACTTAGGCCTTTACTTTCGCGGTTCGCATTTAACCAATTTACGAGCAACCGATATCACAGAAATTGTCCAAAAGAGCTTCGAAAATAAGTTCATCACGAAAGCGAAAGTAAGCCCTGGGAATCCCAATTCTTAGATATGCAATTATTTCGTAAAAATAATGACAAGTGATTTGTATCAGATAAAAGATTACCAGGTGGTAAACGAATGACAGGTTAACAGATTGCTCTCATTAACTTGATTTGATGAAAATATTAATTTCATTCTTGCTAAAAAACAAAAATTTTGGCAGAGAAAACACCATTTGAAAATAAAATAATGAAGTATATTCACTTGAAAGTTTCTCCCCAATCAATAGCGGATTCTCCGAACGCATCTTTTCAATTTTTCGTCACTAAGAAAGTCATACTGTATCGAAAAATAAACGTTTAAACTTGTGCAGCTCTCGGCAGGGCAAACCGGGAGATAATTGACCATTCTGTAAACTTGCAAATGTCCAGCATTAATATTATTGGGAGTCAAAAGAACTTAGTAAAAGGATGAACTTTTTCAAATATTTTCAAACTCTTTTCACGATGGAAGTTCTTGATGTGGCAAGGCCAATGACCATTTCGTGTCTAAAATAAATATTTCAAGAATGCACATGGCAAAGAAAGAAAAGTAAACTATTGAAATCGGTGAAATGATGCTCGACCCAATTTTTACGAACTATACAAGACGAGATTGACCCAAAAAAGCAAGAGCATCATTATCAATGCTATCCAGTATAGAAGATCGCTTGTTATAGATCCATCTCCACACAAAAAATAAAAGGTGGATTGAGCATAAACAACTAAATATGGTTCGAAAACGCCTTCTTCTAATATTTCAATTAAACATGTATTAAAAGTTTGCATCCTTTTCATAATTTTCTCACAATTTTTCCACTTACTAGTATATCGAAATGATCCCTACTGAGCCTTTTACATCACGCGTCATAACTTGAGAAAGTGCCCAATGAAAATCGCGGGATTCTGAATTAAGCCGACAATCGAGTATGTGATTGGTCACTTGCTCAAAGTTTGACGCGTATGTAAACAGGCCAGTAGGGAGTTCATTTTCGATATATATTTTTACTAGTTATATATAAAATTATACCGAAGGTTATTTTAGCTTTTGGGGTTTCCCCGGGAGATTGAAACGTCCATAATTAATAACCAAGTCGCGCTGCTGATTGGTTAGCGTTGAAATCTCCTCGGGGAACACCCCAAAAGCTAAAAACAATTGGTAGTATATGTAAGTAGCACCTAAAAATATGAAAGTATAATCTTGTTTATCTTACTTTAAACTATTCACTCACTGTATTCAAGGGGAAAATTCACGGAAACAAAACAACTATTTATATTTTTGTTCTTTCTCTTTTAATAATAATTTAATAGTTTATAAAAAATATTGTTGAAAAAATGACGACTAGTAAAATTTTAAATTTCTTAAATGCAGAGACTGAAACTTGAAATTCAAACTAAAATTAATTTGTATCCTTAAAAATTAGTTTTATTCGTTCAAACATTGTTTAAAATTGGCTGTGTTACGACTATGTATCAAAACAAGTCTTTTTTATGTGTTTTAAAAATAGCAATTTACTGTAAAACCGCACCTACACCACAATCAGTCACAGGATGTTTGCAATGGTATATCGACAATATGGGTTTATCTCCAGCCATACCCAAAAATTTAGCAACCTATAAAGGGATAAATAATCGAACAAAAATATGTAAACCATTATTTTAAAATTGGCAGAATATGTTGATCTAATGATTTACACATAGCATGAGAAATTTTCCCGGAGATTAACCAGAGAAATTTAACTTAAAACGTTTTAAATTGTTTTCACTTTTTCTGGCGAAATTCCATCTCTAATTTTCATAAAAATTCGTTAAGTATTTTTAATAAGCATTATGGGCTTCCGAAGGGAAGCCCATAATTGCTATTAAATTTTGGGGCCAAAATATATTGTAATCTTGTTTTTAAAAGTGACGATTGTAAAAAAAATAGATGTTATTTAGATTTAAAGTCCAAAATTGTCCAAACAATTATTGGTTTTTAAAAGCTTCGAGACGTTGTTTTTGTCCAGTCGCGACTCTCCGACTCGAGTCGAGAACCGTGTACAATAAATCTAAAATTGTTCCTCAGGATGACCTTAGGTCAACTTGAGGAGTTTCAAACATAACAAAGGTCTAACATGGCAAAAGTTCGCTGAACCGTATAAATTAAGAAAGTAAAAATTGTTAATTGTGTGTATTCAAAAATGTCAGTCAAAACATTAATTTTTTATAAAATAAAGAAATTTGTTTCCACATGCCAAGTTTTTGAACTTATTTTTCTAGTGGGATTTAAGGGAAAACCTCCAAACTTAAGCTTGTATCAAAAAAACACTAACATTAACAAAGAACTTAACCAGCTTCCAAAAAGGATAGGGATAGAAGGGATAAACCGAGGGGATAGAGGGATAGGGATGGAAAATTCAGAAGCCTATAGAAGGGATAGGGATGGAAAGGTCCCATCCCCCTTTTATCCCGGTTTATCCCGAGTTAGTTGCCGGAAAAAGTATTATTCCACACCTTAAATATTCTGTTTTAAACTGCGGTTTTAAGTTCTCAAAGCTGTTTAAGGGGTGATAAATAATTTTTTTCGGAAAATTTTAGCCTATTTTCTGAACTGACCACTTCAACAATCCGTTATTCACAAAAAGAGGTCAAGAGAAATTAAAGCTAATATCAATGAGTGATAAACGCGCTGCTGAGGCTGCATAGACAACTCGGATTACTGAATGAGCCACCGAGTACCGCAAAATCCAAATATGAAGGCTAGCAGAAAACAAACTACGGTTGACCAAGACAACCGTAAATTATCGATGTAGAGTCAGTGTTCTCCGCAATTTGAAATTGAAAGCCTCTCAAAATGTCGAAAACTCCATTTCCTACATTTTAGATTCATGATAAATTATGAAACTTTTCGTACAGTGCGCACCTAAAGAATCCATACATGTTATTTTTCTTCTATGTTCGAGTTAATTGACGAGTAAAAATTAAATTTTTGAATCGAAAGTAATCTGTTTTTTCTCAAAATTCTCTTATAATTCATCTCAGAGTTTTTAAAACTTATTCGGAGTCAAATATAATATCCTTGAAATACTACAGTCGATAACCTTAATGATATCCTTATTCACACTATCATAGTAAAAACCCGTCCCTGTTTAGGAAACGTAGTGTGTTTTAAGTCATACTAGATTAATTTTAAGTTTTCTCTGGAAATTCTGGTTCCGATAAGATATTTTTATCGACTTTAAAGCGAAGATATTGTTTTGACTTCCGAATTCATTTAGCAAGATCACGTGATGCACTTTAGCGGGAAAATACAGATCGACTTTGAAACCCTAACTTTTTTAAATATTAAAAATCTAAATTAGTGGGATCGTACTGGTACAAACAAAAGAATTCCAGATCAATTTCCTACTGGCTTCATTTTCGGACTTCATTTTCATTTAATTAAACGGATATTGGATCAAAAAATTAATAGAGATGATGTTCAATTTGTCTGATTTATTGGACGGTTTGAGCAAATTTTTTATTTTTTCGCATTGATCCTTTCATTTACTGTGGTTTTGAAGAGGCGAAATATTTATAGCCAGGAAGGGTTTCTCTCCAGGTGTAATGAATTGATGCTAAAAATAAGCCAGCTTCGAAACTGAATTGATCAAAAACGGCTAAGTTGCTAAAAGAAAAGGACGATGAAATATAATAACTCAAAAAAGCTCAATTTAAATCGAAAGAAAGCTACTTGGTGAGAGCAAGTTAGTGAACGTTCGACAGCTCGTGGATGAAAGGGATTCACAAATAATAACGCTTGGTGAAGGAAACATGAAGCAATGAGGCGAAGAATGCAAGAACCAGAAATCTTTTGTCGAATTAACCAATTACTCATGAATACCCTTTATCACACTTTTGTAAATATACCGGCCCTGATTAGGCAACGATAGTGTGTTTTTTCAGTAGTGTTGGTCCGGATATTTACAAAAGTGTGATAATGGAATATTATCTGTTTACCATTATTTAAATCATATTATCTTTGATGCGCAAATTTGGGGTACCGTGAATTGAATAAAACCCAATTAGGTTATATTATATCCTGAAGCCCCTAAGCTAATCTCCATAATAAAAACAGTTTGAAACGAATGTTCAAACTTTGACGTGTAATGCCTTAAATTGTGTAAACAAAATCTCAAGTGAGAAATAAAAACATCAACAATTTATTGTCTGACCCATGGCGACGTGACAAAAAAGCGCTCTCTTACTCCCCCCTTTTTGTCTCAAGCTTTTAAAAAGCATAATGCTTGAAATATTACATTGGACTTTAGTATCTAATAATTCTAATATTTTTTTATCAATCGTGACCTCTGAAATCCAATAATTTATCCGTAAATTCGTCAATCTCTCCACACGAAATGATTGCAAAATTATTTTGAAGCCGTGATTGTAATCGCAAGCCAAATAAATCCACGCGCCCCAAAATTATTTATCAATTTTTCAACGTCGAAAATTTTTTGAGCGATTGATTATTTTTTTAATTTCAACAGTAAATTTATTTGATTTAATTTATATAAATTATTTCACAAATTAAAAGAAATTCCTTTTTGAAAAAATATAAGACACACAAAAACAATTATAAGCTGAAAATATTAAAAATTATACCGCACAAACACGTTTAGGGGTGGTCGTTGCATTTTTAAGGGTTTTCAATGGCCAATCGTCGCAACAGTACAAATCGTTGGACCAAATATTACCTCTCTAATATATATATTATTCAACAAATCTTGCATCCTAAAATAACCGAAAGTGACGGATGGCTCGTCCAATCAGAACGTGCTCACAAAAGTAACGAATAATTTTTCAAAATGTATCTCCTCCCTGGTTTTTAAGGTACAGCAATGATATACGATGTATGACTCAAATTAACCGGACAGAACGTGAGCAGATTACCAAGGTGGGTTTTTGACAAAATTCAGCATCACCAAAACAGTATTTTGCATTAGTTTACATAAGGTCAAATACTGTTTTTTTGTATTCTGAAGCCAAATCGACGAATTATGCCAAAACTTACCTTTGGTGATCTGCCCACGTTTAGTACGGTTATTTAAGTTATAAATAATTGTTGTACTGTAAAAACCAGGGAGGATATACATTTTGAAAAAATAATTCTATCACTTTTGTAAGCACGTTTTATGATTTGGACGAGCCATCATCACTTTCGATGTTTTTTCGATGCAAGATTTTTGTTTAAATATATCAGAAGAGAGGTAATATTTGTCCAACGATTTTGCTATTTTGCTACATTGGTCTTTAAAAACCCTTAAAATGCGACGAACACCCCTTAAGGGGGTGGTCAACGCAAATCAGGACAAAATATGTTTTAACCTTTATTTTCCTGGAAAGTTCGAAACTTTTATATTTTCTTAATTTAGAATCGATAAGCGGTATTTTTAGAGTCTAACTACTCAGAAAGTACTATTCTAGAAATATAATTTTTGTTGGAAGTTAAATTGGAATTTGAAGTCAGTTTGCAACGCAGAAAGGTGTAAATTATATTTTGGAAACTACATTAAATTCTGAGCCAGAATAGGCATTTAAAGTTTTTTTCTAAGTAAAAATAATTTTTTTTTACGAACCAAAAATTAAAATTCTCACTTGTGGGTGGTAACAACTCGCAGTCAAATGTTTTGACTGCCAGATTTCTGGAGAAACTTGCAGTCAAAATCAACATAAATTAAAAAAACTGGCAGTCAAGATTCTAGAACAAATTGAACCGTCAAATGTTTTGACTGCAGATTTCTGAATAACTCGCAGTCAAAATCTACAAATTATTAAAAAACTCGCAGTAAAGATATAAATGGAAACTAAGTATTTATATTTTTATTATTGAACAGTTGATTATACCAGCTTTAAAAAGTATAATAATGATCAAGCTACATATAAATTATTCTTCATGAAAAAATCTATTATGATTTCACTTATTGCAGCAGGGAAAAAGTATTGTTTTTTTTGAGACGAAGTAATCTATAGATAGATAAAATTTTATCATGTTTTTCAATCAGATACTTTTTTTGTGTTAATTCCTGGATCATTTTTACTTTTAATTCTAGATAGGCAATCGATATTTTGAAGTAAAAAATAACTTCGTTAGCAGACTAAATTAGTATTATGTATTTACATCAATTGAGCGTTTTCCAGGGAACTTGACAATTTTGTCTTTGATAATTATATTTCGTCTTTCAAGTCGGTTTGACGTTGTATTAACAAAACTCAAAATTTTTTTTTCCATAATACAGTACCCCTTAATCAAGCTTGTAAAAGGGTAGGATCTCTACGTTTTTCAGAGGAATTTTCTCTTCCCTTTTCTTGGCTTCCCTTTACAAGCTTGCCCATCAATGGTGGACTTTAGATTATCAGGTCAAAAAATTTTTGTGTACTAAATTCAGAAGGATTATTATCAAAAAGATATTTAGAACAATAAATGAAAAAGTTTACAAATTTTTGGCGAATCAAATATTTCCTGAACTAGTTTTCAGCGGAACAAATAGCACAAAAGTAAATTTATATGTATATTTAGACGATAAATAAACCACTGAGTTGTCTATTTGATATGAAAAAGAGGCATTTTTTTTTGGCTCAGCGTTATTGAGTGGCTCAGCGGCTTTGATATTCTGCTGCGCTTTTTTGACGGTTCGAACTTATTACAGTTGATTGAGATGTCACATGTGAAATTTTCGTGGTCGAAGGAGCATTGTATCCTGTCGAATTCAAATTGTCTGTAATTTTCAAGAAACCTCAAAAACTTTTTCGTCCTCCATTTTAGATAAATTATGAATAATAATAAACTATTAATCATTCTTGATAATCTAGAGACATCATGTCGTATACAGTAGAAAACTTTGGTGACTGCAAGATTTTCAAAAACTCGCAGTCAAAAAACAACAAAATTGAAAAACAATTTTTTGACTGCCAGTTTTCTCGAAAAGTTTGACGCGAGTTATCCGCTATACAGCTAAACTCGCAGTCAAATTTGTTGTTATTGACTGCGAGTTGACCTTACCAACTTTTGATTCAGACCTTGCTGGAGAAAAACTTAGCACGTCCATCAAAATTCTTTAAGGGGGTGGCATAAACCCGGCACCCGGAGTCAACATAACTTACGAAAATAGTAAGTCAGTATATTTTTTCATGCTTATTATAGTTAGCTGAACCGATTTAAATTATGTTTCAACTTATAAAATCATTCTTATCCATTTAAGAAAGATTTGAGTTCGGGTTTTCATCTTTGAAATCGTGAAAAATTTGAAAAAAAATCGAAGCATTATGAAAATTTTCCGCATTTTTTGTCCAAAATTTTTTTGTTTTTAATAACTGAATTTGTGGGTAAAACCAAAAAAATAGCTCTTTAACTTTTTTCATGGATTCCTACATATTTCTGACCGCTGTTTGAAAAATCATAAATTTTTTATTTTCATTTTTATCGACTTTTCAGAAAAATTATGAAAATTTTCCCCTCAAGTCCAAATTTTTTATTCGTGGTTTTTTGAACTCTCCATAAAAAATCATGCATAATCACATATTAAATCTTTTGGCATATGTTAAATCGCCGTATGTCAACTAATCGGTAGGTCGCGCGATTATCATTTTGAAACTGTTGATGAAATTTTCAACACTTGACTGTGCATTCGATAAGTGCCATTCGGCACTGAATCTTTGAAAATTTTATGGTGTGAAAAGTTCCCAATAAATGATGGTGTAATAGGCGCCATTTTGTTTAATATCAGGACATTTTTTAATATAAAACGCAATTTAAGGACCCCCTTAAGGGGGTAGTGTCTGTGAAAAAGTGTTCCTGAAAATTAGAGGTTAACTTAATCGACGTAAAAAGTGATTGGTGATGGTTTCGCACTTTTCTAAAGTAGGTTTTCCCACCAGAGGGCTCCAAACTTGAAATTATGGTACATTTTCTCGTTAAGTACATATAAGATCAAGTTCTTTTTTGCGATAAATTAAGCTAATCAAACTAAGCTGAATAAAACTACGGTTATGTTCTTGAAAAAACTTAAAAACAGTACATACAGTGTATATAACCTCAAAAATGTGAATTTTTGTCACTTAGGTACATTTCTTAAAAACTGCTCATCAGAATTAAAATAATTTTTGAGGGTGCGATTCTTATACAATTTCGGACCAAAACTACGGTGTGAAATTTCCATTTTTGTAATCTAACAAGAAATATAACCATATTTATAATGCCATATACTTTTTTTAGCGATATTTTAAAAAATAATAAATTTGTTTTTTCGTGAGGCTTTTAAACCTTTAAGTGATTTTTGTCCGTTATTTACAATAATTTTAATATTTTTGTGCCGTGGGAAATAAAATTAGTGAAACAAAGGTGTAATTAACCAATTTAATTTTCTGTTTGCCACGAAAAAGTTGTTTGATTTATTTCTTCGTGAATATAAATTGCGTGAATATAGACCGGACAATTAAATCATTTTGTTATCATTATTTTCACTAAATTGGAGCATTTAAATAATTCCAAACTAATAAATTAATTTGAATAATATTCGAAATTCAATTTGGAATTCTCGATTTTTTTATTTTCGACATTTAGAATAAGACGTCTCCTAATTCCACAAGACTGGTAATATCCAAAAAAGACAAGAATATCGGGTAAAATGATCTTATTTTCAATTAGTGATAATTTTTGAGCTCTATCATATCCGGAAAATGTTTTTATGAAAAATAAAGACAAATCAACGATTTTGTCACTAGACCAGAGACAAAATATGAGGCATTGGTTAATAAGGTGCAATATAAGTCAGAATTTAGTCAGTCTTATTTTTGAGACAAAATAATGGCTGGTTAGACAGCGAGAGTGATTTTTTCAAAAATGTGTTAAATTCTAGAGATGGCGCTAGCACGAAAACCGCGCACCGCAGCAGATGCGAGACCACCACCAATCGTTTTTTCTTTGCCGCTTAGTATTAACTAGGGTGGCAGCGGTCAAATTCTAATTTTTAATTAAAATAATGAGACCAAAAACGGAAAAAAATATCTGGACAGAAAACTACGACGAAATAAAATGAAATTTTTTTTTTGTTTTTTTGCATATTGGCCAGGAAAATGAGGGTCAAAATATTAAATCGGCATTTGCAATTTTTCCGCAGTCTTCCGCATGGTTCTCACAATGCGCGCTTGAAAGCTTTGTGAATTCTGCATATAATGAAAAAATAAATTAAGTATTCATAAGTATTGGCCAAAATATTTTCAGCTTATAAAGTGTTCCGCCTACGCATTTTTTTTTCAAAATGACCAAAATTTTCTTCGAACATTTTATTTTCAAAAAAATCTTGCAAAGAAGAAAACTAAAAAAAGAGCTGATTATGCTCAAAAACGAAATTAGTGCTGAAAATGAGGTTTTTGAAACTCACTTTCTGACCACTAAATGGCCCAAAAAAAATTTCTTTGCTCGGAATCGTCTTTTTCGGTGGCGATTTCCCCCCGATAGCAAATAAATGTTTATCAGGATTTTAGTTCAGTCTGTAGGTTTCCGCTGCCGCACCCTATATATAATCTCACTTTCAGGTACATTTTTTTTAAAACACTAGTAGTGTTTTCCATGAAAAAGGGTAAAATTGGCAAAAAGTAGAGGAAAAACAGTTTTTTTGAGATAAAAATTGACCTTAAGGGTATCCCGGTTCCTACATTTTCTGCAGTTATTATGTCATAAGAATGCACCAAATCAATTGTTTATGTTTTGAACGCATAAACAACCAAAATGACAACAAAAAAATTTCGAAAATTTTTGCGTTTTTTTCGATTTTTTCTAAGTATTTTCTCAAAACTTATGTTCAAAAATAACGTTTGTGCAATTTGACCATAAAACTTCAAAATTATCGGTTGACGTAAAGCCAACTTTCTCTTCAGTGTTTCCGCAGCTTTCTTTTCAGCCTACTTTCGAAAAAATCGAAGCACATTTTTTTTCGGAAATTTTTTCACGTGACCTTGAAAAATTCATATTTTTTGTTTTGGGTCGAAATTTGACAAAAACGCCCCGTGAAACTTTCTGTTTGTTTAGAGCTAGCTTTTGCCAAAATTTGAGTAAATTTGAAATTTAACCTAGGAGGAGATAGATTTTCCGATTAAAAAAGTCCAAAAACGGTATTTTGGACCGGTTTTTACGTATTTGAGAATATAAATATAGCACTTATCGACAAAAAGCTTCCAGTGAAAGTTTTGTATCTAATTATACAGGTTATATAAAATTTGAGTTTATTTCAAAATAAAACCTTGGAGGAGATAGATTTTCCGTTTTGGCTTAGGGTGGCTCTTGTGCCGCTTATGTGTGAAGGGAGTGTGGTCATACAAAAAAGTTTTGGCAAATTTTTTTTCGCAGTTGAAGGCTAGTTCTACAAAACTGCTAATCTGAATAATATCCTTGAAGCCGTGTTTCGGTAATATTCATCCAGAATATGTCAATTAGGGACGGGATACCTTAAGAGGGTAGTGTGACACCTACCTTTTTCATGGAAAAATAACTTTGATATTTAAGAAATTTTCGACTGTGCAGAGTAATTAAGGACTAATTAGCGGAGTTCACCCGACAATGTCTGAAGTTTATTAATATCGTTTTAAAAAATTCTATAGTCGGGTTAGGGGTGGTCAGGGTAAGCTTTTTAGGTCATTTTCGACTTGATCGTCAATTGTGAGAAAACTAGATATGAACAAAAATAAAAATTGATGGTTTTGAAAACCTTAGAGTTTAACGCAATAATTGACTATTCAAAATATTTTCGTAATTTCTTCTGGCAGAGAGCAAAAAATATTCAGAAAACGACGATTTTCAAACAGTCTATCTCCTCCGTCAATATTATATGACAGTTAACTGAATTTTAACAACTGAAGCAAAAACTACTTTCTGAAGAAAAATGATGTTATTTTTTGAAATATTTCCCTAAATGCTCTGACGCCAAAAATATTAAATTTTACTAGTTTTTTCAAAATCTATCTCCTCGTGAATTTTCGACAGAATTTTTTTTTGACACGATTTATATGTTCCTTGAACACTTAAGAAAAAAAAGGTGTACAAATTTTTTATGTTCCATCTTGTTACGTAACAGGTGCACTTTTACGAAACTTGTAAAATTATTTTTGCTCCAAAATATCCCAAAATCAGAATTCATAGTAAATCGACCTCTGCGAATTCATTTTGAAAGTTTTAACCTCGTATCTACTTTAGTTTTGAGTGAGAGTGAAATAACGATTTAATTTCAATGTTTTTGACCTTTAGATTTTGATAAGAAAATTAATTTTATTTCATAATTTTCCTTGATAATTTCTGTAATAGCATGTGTGAATAAAAACCTTTTAATTGTTGATAAACAAAATAAGCGTGTTTGCGCATGGTGTGAAAGCTTATTTACATATTGCCTCAGGTTTGAAGTTGTCAAATAAGTTTTTCATAAGAAAAATTTACCAATTTTTCTGAAACAAAAAAAGCTTAGTAGCTAAGAACATTTATTTTTGTTCTCAATAAAATAATATTATATATTATAAAATTAAATTATATAACGTTTCGTTTTATTAGCATCATCAGTATAATTTGAACTAAACGCTCAGAAGGAATACGAGCTTTTTAGCAGTTAAAACAGCTGGTTTCGCATGAAGTAATCAAATTTTAACAGTTGAAAGGTTGATTGTTTGAAAAACGAAAGTGCGCAAAAAATCTAAAGTGCGCTAATTAGTTAGCTGAAATTATTGTCATATGTGGTGGGCAAAAACAGTTTTTATTAAAAAATTGCCCACCTCAAAATAATGAGAAAATCGATGGTCCTTTTGATTCATTCAGATCGGTCGGAGTATTCTTATAAAAAATGCTTCCGTTTTTCGGCGCTCGAATATGAACCAAAGTTTTTCTGCAAACTTTGAAGTGTTGCATAAAAAAGTTGTCTTTTATTTTTAATCGGGCTCGACGCCGTCAGTATGCTTCAATGTTCTCGTTTTCGAATCTATGAGCCGACTGAGATAGTCAGGGCAACTGTGAATGTGATAATAACACCTTTGGCGTAGATTTATTGCGGTGTTCTTGGCTCTGGTTTTTATGGTGCGTGCCGTCATCCCACATAGTGGCTAAGACAACGACACTTAAAGTGATATATACAGTTTGTGGTCTCAGTTCATCAGTATTTTAGGCTTAGTATTTTTAGGCTTTGCGTCGGCTGAAAATAAGTTAAAAAGTTTGATGCCTCTGTAAGCTAGTCTTACGTGAAAATTAGGGATTGTTTGTTTTATTAGTCTAACTAGTTTTTGTACGTGGAAGTCGATACCTTTGGAAGTGTAAGGAATGGTCAAGGTAAAACTCTCGTCAGATGGCTTAGGTTTTGGTCCGTATTGGAGAAATTTTTTGAAATTTGATTCTATGATTTTAAGGGGGTAGCAGTTATTTAAAAATATTGGTTTAAGATAGTTTTCCATATCATTTAAAAGTATTTCATGGTTCGAACTGGAGTTTTTAGAGTGATGGAGCATTGTGGAAATGTTGCTTATGAAATATTTTTCTGATATGGTTGCCATCTTAAAATTAGTAATGATTGTTTCCTCGCCATTTTTTCTCGAAGGTCTGAATTCAAAACTGTTATTAGCCAGAAAAATAGTGCTGGATAAAAACGTAATTTCGTTGTCGATCATTTGTTCGTTTGAAAATTTAATATTTTTATCCCATCTATTCACCTTATCATAAATATGGTTAAAGGAACCTTTTTTTCCTATGACGATACAGTCGTCGACGTATCTCAGCCATGTTAACACGTGACCTTGTCGTTTCAAGTTTGCTACTATGGTTCTTTCTAAAATACCTAAGAAAGGGTCGGCGAATAGTGAACTTAAAGGGGATCCCATTTTTAGACCTTTTTTCTGGCTAAAAACACCTACGTGGCATCGAAAGATATTAAAACTATTCGATGTCCCATGTAGAAATTTTCTAAATTTTTCTTTTGAAGGAGGTGGGAGTAAATTACCCTTTTTATTAGTTTCATTAAAAAACACTTCTGGCGACTTAAATACCTCATTTAAAATATAACTTATGGTTCTGGTGTTATTTATATTCGGAAATAAGCTATTTACGTCTAGTGTAAAAATTTCATGGATCTCAGGGTCAAAAAACTGTTTAGATTCTAAAAATCGGGTTTTGAATTCAATTTGACTATTAATGGCGTGGCTGCAATTTTTTCTGAGAGGTGACAAAAGTTTATTAATAAAGTTTTCGGCGCCAAGTATCAAACTGTCGTACGCAGTTCCGATTGGTCGGATTGGAAAATTTTCTTTATGGTCTTTTATTTTTGCGTATAGAGTCGAGATTGACATTTGGGGCTTTATTGAAAGTTGGGTTTTATTACTCAGGGATGGGTTAATTGTGGTTTTTAAAAGATGTTTAAAACTATTCCGTTAAATTAAAGTTATTGATTTTTAAAAATTCAGTGCTATTTTGGAACAGTCCCGTTAGTTTTACAAAATAATCGTTTAGATTTACGAGACAAATAATTTTGCTTTTATCGCATTGTAGAAAAAGTAATTCTGGGTTATCGTTTTTGAACTTTAAGAGTTTTTCAACCCTTATGTCCTTACGGTTGCAATGCGTAAGTTTATGACCAGTGAGCGAGATGTGACATCGCAGATTCTCGATGTTGAGTTCGTTGATGCTGTTTTTTCGAGCCACAGATTTTACTTTATAGTACAGGGCGTCTAAGCCTAAAAATATTTCTGAACCTTCATTTCGGACGTATCCTCCAATGGGGTTATTTGGTCCTAGTGACAGTAAATTTTCAATATCTTCTGGGATCGTTACGTTTGTGAGGTTTATGATTTCAGTTTTAATATATTTAGGTGAATTATTATCAATTAATTGGCTTAATTTACGGTTTCTAATAGTCTGCTTTATTTTCAGATTTTTAAACATGCCTTACAATGTTGTGAGAAAACTTGAGAAAATCAGCTGAGGTATGAGATGTGGAAAACCAAGAATTTAAAAGAGATTCGTAGGAATTTTATAAATATCTGTTTTTGTACTCTGTTTTTCGAATTCGGCGAACAGCTTTCGCTTCTCAAGGGAATCGCGTTCTTTTGGTGACGTTTTCATTAAATTGTTAACCTTGTTTGATATACGGCAAAAATTTGGTATAACTTCATTCAGTATGCAGCTATTTAAAAAATCTACATTTTGCTGTGCTCGGTAGTACTTCTGAACGAATTGATCGTAGGTTGGTGTTGGTCATTGCGTGGTTTTCACTGTAATGACCAAATAAATTTATAAAATAAAATTATTATAAACGTTTCGCTTTTATAGCATCAGTTATAATTTGAACTAAACGCTCAGAAGGAAAAACGAGCTTTTTATGCAGTTAAAACAGCTGGTTTGCATGAAGTAATCAAATTTTAAATAAATTATATATTACGTTGATATTATAACACTGTACTTCATACAGACATTATAAAACTGTTCTTTAATACAGAAACAGTATTAACAGTAGGTTACCATAAATAGCTTCACCCAAATATCGTACATATTTAATTCCTTTCAAAAATATAATTCGATTAAATTTGAGATACGGTGTAATATAACGAGCTTTATTGGTAATTAATATACTTATTCCGGGGCGGCCAAAAATCGAGCTAGTTTCTTGCACCACTGCGAAGTAACCGACAACAACACCTAAAGAGCTCTGACGAGTAAAATGCGTGCTCTTTTTTCCACACTGTGGTTTTTTTCTTAGAGCTTTCGTCGACTTCCCCAAACCTTTTCCTCTGTAAAAAATCTTTTTGTGCAAATTTTCTGCTTGTCAATAAAAGTTTCAGTTAAAAGAAAAAAAACAAATGTATGAACTAATTAGACTCGCGGTATTTTCAGTCTAATATAATGACAGCCTGGTGGGTTGAAGAAAGAACGGAAATGGCGGTTTTAATTTTTTAAAGATCATAAGCGATGGCAAACAACATTTGCTTAGTAATTATGACTAAAGACAAATTTAACTTTTACGTACAGTTCTTTGATGTACCGTATTGAGGTAGATATTAAAAATCGGTGGCGCTATTAGTTTTGGGTATAAAATTAGAATAGCTTCAAAAATTATAATTATTCTAAAATGCCTAAATCTAATAATTGGGAATCTATAAAAGCTAATAAAAAAATGGGTCCCAGGCTAAGAATTCTCAAACTCGCCAAACTTATTTCGAGAAAAATATATAAATTTTTTTTTGAGATTTTCAAAAATCCTAAAAAAAAATCTAGAGAAGATACGAACTTCTAGTTTTGATTTTTAGATTCGCCGTATTTCATTTAGTTAATGCTTTTTTGCTCTCTAGCGACCTTTCAGTACATTATTGACCCATAGTTGCTAATATTTTCATCAGAAAGTTGACCCTTCCGATTATTTTGAGNAGAGATTAAAAAACTCGCAGTAAGATATACAATGAAAACTAAGTATTTAATTTTTATTATTGACACAGTTGATTACAGCTATTAAAAAGTATAATAATGATCAGCTACATAATAAATTATTCTTTCATGAAAAAAATCTAATTATGATTTCACTTATTGCAGCAGGGAAAAAAGTATTGTGTTTTTTTTGAGACGAAGTGAATCTATGATAGAAAAATTTTATCATGTTTTTCAATCGATACTTTTGTGTTAATTCCTGGATCATTTTTTACTTTTAATTCTAGCATAGGCAATCGATATTTTGAAGTAAAAAATTAACTTCGTTAGCAGACTAAATTAGTATTTGTATATACATCAATTGAGCGTTTTCCAGGGAACTTGACAATTTGTCTTTGATAATTTAATTCGTCTCTTCGTCGGGTTTGACGTTGTATTAACACAAACTCAAAATTTTTTTTTTCCATAATACAGTACCCTTAATCAAGCTTGTAAAAGGTAGGAATCTCATACTTTTCAGAGGAATTTTTCTCTTCCCTTTTCTTGGCTTCCCTTATTACAAGCTTGCCCATCAATGGTGCGACTTTAGATTTCAGGTCAAAAAATGTTTTGTGTACTAAATCAGGACGGATTATTATCAAAAAGATATTTTAAGAAAATAAATGAAAAAGTTTACAAATTTTGGCGATCAAATATTTTCTAAACTAGTTTTCACGGAACAAATAGCCAAAAGTTAATTTATATCGTATATTAGACGATAAATAAACACTGAGTTGGCTATTTTGATAATTGAAAAAAAGAGGCATTTTCTTTTGGCTCAGCGTTATTGAGTGGCTCAGCGGTTTGATATCGTGCTGCGCTTTTTGACGGTTCGAACTTATTACAGTTGATTGAGAAAATGTCACATGTGAAATTTTCGTGGTCGAAGGGCATTTGTATCCTGTCGAATTCAAGATTGTCTGTAATTTTCAAGAAATCCTCAAAAACTTTTCGTCCTCCATTTTAGAATAATTATGAAATAATAATAAACATTAACTCATATCTTGATAATCTAGAGACATCATGTCGAAAGAGTAGAAACTTTGGTGACTGCAAGATTTTCAAAAAACTCGCAAGCAAAAAACAACAAAATTGAAAACAATTTTTGACTGCCAGTTTTCTCGAAAAGTTTGACACGCAGTTTATCCGCTAACAGCTGAAACTCAGCAGTCAAATTTGTTGTTATTGACTGCGAAGTTGACCCCTTACCAACTTTTGATTCAGACCTTGCTGGAGAAAAACTCTAGCATACGTCCATCAAAATTCTTTAAGGGGTGGCATAAACCCGGCATCCCGGAGTCACATAACTTACGAAAATAGTAAGTCCAGTATACTTTTTCATGCTTATATAGTTAGCTGAACCGATTTAAATATGTTTCAACTTATAAAATCATTTCTTATTCCATTTAAGAAGATTTGAGTTCGGGTTTCCTCTTTGAAATCGTGGAAAAATTTGAAAAAAAATCGAAGCATTAATGAAAATTTCCGCATTTTTGTCCAAAATTTTTTTGTTTTAATAACTGAAATTGTGGGTAAAACCAAAAAATAGCTTGCTTCCACCACACTTTTTTCCATGGATCCTACATATTTTCTGACCGCTTGTTAAAATCCATAAAATTTTTTCATTTTTATCATTTTTATCGTGACTTTTCAGAAAATTATGGAAAATTTTCCCAACATCAACGTCAAATTTTTTATTTCGTGGTTTTTTTGAACTCTCCATAACAAAATCATGGCATAATCACATATTAAATCTTTTGCATAGTATAAATCGCCGTATGTCAACTAATCAGGTAGGTCGCGCGATTAGCATTTTGAAAACTGGTTGATGAAATTTCAAACCTGACTGTTGCATTCGATAACGTGCATTCGGCACGACATCTTTGAAAATTTATGGTGTGAAAAGTTCCCAATAAATGATGGATGTAATAGGCGCCATTTTGTTTAAATAGTCAGGACATTTTTTATACCAAACGCAATTTAAGGACCCCTTAAGGGGTAGTGTCTGTGAAAAAGGTCCTGAAAATAGAGGATATACTTACATCGACGTAAAAAGTGATCTGTGAATGGTTTCGCGACTTTTCTAACAGTAGGTTTTCCAACCAGAGGCGCCAAACTTGAAAATTTATGGTACATTCTTCTCGTGATAAGTTACATATAAGATCACGTTCTTTTTTGCGATAAATTAAGCTAATCAAAACAAGCTGATAAAACTACGGTTTAGTTTCTGAAAAAACTTAAAATACACGTACATACAGCTGTATAAAACTCTCACCAAAATAGTGAATTTTGTTCATTAGGTACAGTTTTCTTAGAACTGCTCATCAGAATTAAAACTCAATTTTTTGAGGCGTGCGATTTCCTTATCAATTCGGACCAAACTACGGTGTGAAATTTCCATTTTTGTAATCTAAACAAGAAATATAACCATAATTATAATGCCATATACTTTTTTTAGCGATATTTTAAAAAATAATAAATTTGTTTTTCGTGACGGCTTTTAAAACCTTTAAGTGATTTTTGTCCGTCTTATTTACAATAATTTAATATTTGTGTGGCCGTGGAAATAAAATTAGTGAAAAAAAGGTTGTAATTAACCATTTAATTTCTGTTTGCGCACGAAAAAGTTGTTTGATTTATTTCTTCGTGATATAAAATTGGCGTGATCATAGACCGGACAATTAAATATATTTGTTATCATATTTTCACTAAATTGGAGCCATTTTAAATAAGTTCCAAACTTAATAATTAATGTTGAATAATAATTCGAAATTCAAATTTGGAATTTCGATTTTTTTTATTTCACATTAGAATAAGACGTCTCCTAATTCCACAAGACTGGTAATATCCAAAAAAGACAAAATATCGGGTAAAATGATCTTCATTTTGCAATTTAGTGCATATTTTTGAGCTCTATCATATCCGGAAACATCGTCTTTATGAAAAAAATAAAGACAAATCAACGATTTTTGCCACTAACGCAGAGACAAAAATAGAGGCATTGGTTAATAAGGTGCAATTATATAGTAGAATGTTTAGTCATCTTATTTTGAGAACAAATCAATGGCTGGTTAGACAGCGAGAGTGATTTTTCAAAATGTGTTAAATTCTAGAGATGCGCTAGCACGAAAACCGCGCACCGCAGAGATGCGAGGACCACCACGCAAATCGTTTTTCTTTTGCGCTTAAGTAATGTAATAGGGTGCGCAGCGGTCAAATTCTAATTTTTAAATTAAAATAATGAGACCCAAAACAGAAAAAAAATATCTTGGAAGAAACACACGACGAAAATAAAATGAAATATTTTTTTTTTAGTTTTTTTGACATATGGCCATGGAAAAGAGGGTCAAAATATTAAATCGGCCTTTGCAATTTTTCCGCAGTCTTCGCTGGTTTCTCACAATGGCGCGCTTGAAAGCTTGTGAATTCGCATATAATGAAAAATAAATTAAGTATCATAAAGTATTGGCCAAAAATATTTTCAGCTTATAACAGTTGTTCGCCTACCGCCATTTTTTTTGTCAAAATGACCAAAATTTCTTCGAACATTTATTTTAAAAAAAATCCTTCAAGAAGAAAACTAAAAAAATGAGCTGATTAATGCTCAAAAACGAAATTAGTGCTGAAAATAGGGTTTTTGAAACCCTTTCTGACCACTAATGGCCCAAAAAAATTTCTGCTTGCTCGGAGATCGGATCTTTTTCGGTGGCGTTTCCCCCCGATACAAATAAATGTTTATCAGGATTTTAGTTCAGTCTGTGGGTTTCCGCTGCCACACCCCTATATATAACTCTCCTTCAGCGTACAATTTTTATTAAAGACACTATCGTCTGTTTTCTCCGATGAAAAGGGTAAAAATTGCGCAAAAAGTAGACGAAAAAACAGTTGTTTGAGATCAAAAATTGACCTTAAGGTATCCCGGGTTCCTACATATTCTGCAGTTATTATGTCATAAGATGCACCCAAATCAATTGTTTATGTTTTGAACGCTATAAACAACCAAAATGACACAAAAAAACATTCGAAAATTTTGCGTATTTTTCGATTTTTTCTAAGTACTATTTTCTCAAAACTTATGTTCAAAATCACGTTTGTGTCAATTTGACCATAAAACTTCAACAATTTAATCGGGTTGACGTAAGCCAACTTCTCATTCAGTGTTTTCCGCAGCTTTCTTTTCAGCTACTTTCGAAAAACATCGAAGCACATTTTTTTCGAAATTTTTTCACGTGAACTGAAAAATTCATTATTTTTGACTTTGGCGTCGAAATTTGACCAAAACGCACCCAGTGAAACTTTCTGTTTTGTTTAGAGCTAGCCTTTTGCAAAAATTTAAGTAAATTTGAAATTTAACCTAGGAAGGAGATAGATTTCGGATTAAAAAGTCCAAAAAACGGCTATTTTGGACCGTTTTTTACGTATATTGAGAATAAATATAGGCAACTTATCGACAAAAAGCGTACAGTTGAAATGGTTTGTATACTAATTATACAGGCTTATAGTTAAACTATTTGGAGTTTATTTCAAACATAAAACCTTGGAGGAGATAGATTTTCGCGTTTGCTTAGCTCACACGAAAACGTAGTGGGCTCTTGGCCGCTTACTGTGTGAGGAGTGTGGTCATACAAAAAAAGTCTTTGGAAATTTTTTTCGCAAGTTGAAGGCTAGTTCTAACACTGGCTAATCTGAATAATATCCTGAAGCCGGTTTCGTAATATTCATCCAAGGAATATGTCAATTGGGGACGGGAATTACCTTAAGACGAGGTAGTGTGACTACTACCATTTTTCATGGAAAAAATAACTTTGATATTTAAGAAATTCGACTGTGCAGAGTAATTAAGGACTAATTAGCGGAGTCACCCGACAATGTCTGAATTATTAATACGTCTTTAAAAAATTCTATAGTCGGGTTAAGGGGGTGGTCAGGGTAAGCTTTTTAGGTCATTTTCGACTTTGATCGTCAATTGTGAGAAAACTAGATATGACAAAAATAAAAATTGATGGTTTTGAAACCTTAGTAATTTAACGCAATAATTGACTATTCAAAAATATTTTCGTAATTTCTCTGGCAGAGAGCAAAAAATATTCAGAAAACGACGATTTTTCAAGTCTATCTCCTCCGTCAATATTATATGAACAGTTAACTGAATTTTAAAACTGAAGCAAAAACTACTCTGAAGAAAAAATGATGTTAGTTTTTGAAATATTTCCCAATGCTTCTGAGCGCAAAAATAATAAATTTTACTAGTTTTTTCAAAATCTATCTCCTCCGTGAATTTTCGACAGAATTTTTTTTGACACGCATTTATATGTTCCTTGAACTTAAGAAAAAAGGTGTACAAATTTTTATGTTCCATCTTGTTAGTAACAGTGCACTTTACGACTTGTAAATTTTTTTGCTCCAAAATATCCCAAAATCAGAATTCATAGTATAATCGACCTCTGCGAATTCATTTTGAAAGTTTTAACCTCGTATCTACTTTAGTTTTGAGTGAGAGTGAAATAACGATTTAATTTCAAATGTTTTTGACCTTTAGATTTGATAAGAAAATTAATTTTATTTCATAATTTTCCTTGATAATTTCTGTAATAGCATGTGAATAAAAACCTTTTAATTGTTGATAAACAAAATAGCGATGTTGCGCATGGTGTGAAAGCTATTTACATATTGCCTCAGGTTTGAATGTCAAATAAGTTCATAAGAAAAAATTTACCAATTTTTCTGAAACAAAAAAAGCTTAGTAGCTAAGAACATTTATTTTTTTCTCACATAAAATAATATTATATATTATAAATTAATTATATAAACGTTTCGTTTTATTAGCATCATCAGTATAATTGAACTAAACGCTCAGAAGGAATAACCGAGCTTTTTATGCAGTTAAAACAGCTGGTCGCATGAAGTAATCAATTTTAACAGTTGAAAGGTTGATTGTTTGAAAAACGAAAGTGCGCAAAAAATCTAAAGTGCGCTAATTAGTTAGCTGAAAATTATTGCAATATGTCGGTGGGCAAAAAAACAAGTTTTTTATTAAAAAATTGCCCACCTCAAAATAATGAGAAAAACCGCGATGGTCCTTTTGATCATTCAGATCTGGTCGGAGATTCTTATAAAAAATGCCTCCGTTTTTCGGCGCTCGAAATGAACCAAAGTTTTTCTGCAAAACTTTGAAGTGTTGCATAAAAACGTTGTCTTTTATTTTAATCGGGCTCTGACGCCGTCAGTATGCTTCAAGTTCTCGTTTTCGAATCTATTGCGCGACTGAGATAGTCAGGCAACTGTGAATGTGATAATAAACACCTTTGGCGTAGATTTATTGCGGTGTTCTTGGCTCTGGTTTTTATGGTGCGTGCCGTCATCCCACTAGTGGCTAGACAACGACACTTAAAGTGATATATACCAGTTTGTGGTCTCAAGTTCATCAGTATTTTAGCTTTGCGTCGGCTGAAAATAAGTTAGAAAGTTATGCCTCTTGTAAGCTAGTCTTACGTGAAAATTAGGATGTTGTTTTATAGTCTAACTAGTTTTGTACGTGGAAGTCGATACCTTTGGAAGTGTAAGGAATGCAAGGTAAAACTCACGTCAGATGGCTCAGGTTTTGGTCCGTATTGGAGAAATTTTTTTGAAATTGATTCTATGATTTAAGGGGTAAGAGTTATTTGAAAATATTGGTTTAAGATAGTTTTCCATATCATTTAAAAGTATTCATGGTTCGAACTGGAGTTTTTAGAGTGATGGAGCATTGTGGAATGTTGCTTATGAAAATTTTGTCTGATATGGTTGCCATCTTAAAATTAGTAATGATTGTTTCCTCGCCATTTTTTCTCGAAGGTCTGAATCAAAACTGTTATTAGCCAGAAAATAGTGCTGGATAAAAACGTAATTTCGTTGTCGATCATTTGTTTCGTTTGAAAATTTAATATTTTTATCCCATCTATTCAACCCTTATCATAAATATGGTTAAAGAACCTTTTTTCCTATGACGATACAGTCGTCGACGTATCTCAGCCATGTTAACACGTGACCTTGTCGTTTCAAGTTTTCTACTATGGTTCTGTCTAAAATACCTAAGAAAGGGTCGGCGAATAGTGAACTTAAAGGGATCCCATTTTTAGACCTTTTCTGGCTAAAAACACCTACGTGGCATCGAAAGATATTAAAACTATTCGATTCCCATTAGAAATTTCTAAATTTCTCGTTTGAAGGAGTGGAGTAAATCACCCTTTTTATTAGTTCATTAAAAAAACTTCTGGCGACTTAAATACCTCATTTAAATATAACTTATGTTCTGGTGTTATTATATTCGAAATAGCTATTTACGTCTAGTGTGAAAATTTATGGATTCTAAGGGTCAAAAAACTGTTTAGATTCTAAAATCGGTGTTTGAATTCAATTTTGACTATTAATGGCGTGGCTGCAATTTTTCTGAGAGGTGACAAAAGTTTTAATAAAGTTTTCGGCGCCAAGTGCCAACTGTCGTACGCAGTTCCGATTGGTAGATTGGAAATTTTCTTTATGTCTTTATTTTTGCGTATAGAGTCGAGATTGACATTTGGGGCTTTATTGAAAGTTGGGTTTTATTACTCAGGGATGGGTTAATTGTGGTTTTAAAAAGATGTTAAAAACTATTCTATTCGTTTAAATTAAAGTTATTGATTTTAAAAAATTCAGTGCTATTTGAACAGTCCGTTGGTTTACAAAATAATCGTTTAGATTTACGAGACAAATATTTTGCTTTTATCGCATTGTAAAAAAAGTAATCTGGTTATCGTTTTGAACTTTAAGAGTTTTTCAACCCTATGTCCTTACGGTTGCAATGCGTAAGTTTGACCCAGTGAGCGAGATGTGACATCGCAGATTCTCAATGTTGAGTTCGTTTGATGCTTTTTTTCGAGCCACAGATTTACTTTATAGTACAGGGCGTCTAAGCCTTAAAATATTTTCTGAACCTTTCATTTCGGACGTATCCTCCAATGGGGTATTTGGTCCTAGTGACAGTAAATTGTTCAATATCTTTCTGGAATCGTTACGTTTGTGAAGTTTATGATTTCAGTTTTAATATATTTAGGTGAATTATTCATCAATTAATTGGCTTAATTTACGGTTCCTAATAGTATCTGCTTTATTTTCAGATTTTTAAACATGCCTTACAATGTTGTGAGAAAACTTGAGAAACACTGAGGTATAGATGGAAAACCAGAATTTAAAAGGATTCGTAGGAATTTTTATAAATCTCGTTTTGTACTCTGTTTTCGAAATTCGGCGAACAGCTTTCGCTTCTCAAGGAATCGCGTTCTTTTGGTGCCGTTTTCATTAAATTGTTAACCTTTTGATATACGGCAAAAATTTGGTATAACTTCATTCAGTATGCAGCTATTTAAAAAATCTACATTTTGCTGTGCTCGGTAGTACCTTCTGAACGAATTGATCGTAGGTTGGTGTTGGTCCATTGCGTGGTTTCACTGTAATGACCAAATAAATTTATAAAATAAAATTATTATAAACGTTTCGCTTTTATTAGCCATCAGAATAATTTGAACTAAACGCTCAGAAGGAAAAACGAGCTTTTTATGCAGTTAAAACAGCTGTTTTGCATGAAGTAATCAAATTTTTAATAAATTATATATTACGTTGATATTATAACACTGTACTTCATACAGACATTATAAAACTTCTTTATACAAAAACAGTATTACAGTAGGTTACCATAAATAGCTTCACCAAATATCGTACATATTTAATTCTTTCAAAAATATAATTCGATTAAAATTTGAGATACGGTGTAATATAACGAGCTTTATTGGTAAATTAATATACTTATTCCGGGGCGGCCAAAAAATCGAGCTAGTTTCTTGCACCACTGCGAAGTAACCGCCAACAACACCTAAAGAGCTCTGACGAGTAAAATCGTGCTCTTTTTCCACACTGTGGTTTTTTCTTAGAGTTTCGCAACTTCCCCAAACCTTTTCCTCTGTAAAAAATCTTTTTGTGCAAATTTTTCTGCTTGTCAATAAAATTTCAGTTAAAAGAAAAAAAAACAAATGTATGAACTAATTAGACTGCGGTATTTCAGTCTAATATAATGACAGCCTGGGGGTTGAAGAAAGAACGGAAATGGCGTTTAAATTTTTAAAGATCATAAGCGATGGCAAACAACATTTGCTTAGTAATTATGACTAAAGACAAATTTAACTTTTACGTACAGTCTTTGATGTACTGTATTGAGGTAGATATTAAAAATCGGTGGCGCTATTAGTTTTGGGTATAAAATTAGAATAGCTTCAAAAATTATAATATTCTAAAATGCCTAAATCCAATAATTGGGAATCTATAAAAGCTAATAAAAAAATGGGTCCAGGCTAGATTCTAAACTCGCCAAACTTATTTCGAGAAAAATATATATAATTTTTTTTGAGATTTTCAAAAATCCTAAAAAAAAATCTAGAGAAGATACGAACTTCTAGTTTTTATTTTAGATTCGCCGTATTTCATTTAGTTAATGCTTTTTTGCTCTCTAGTTTTGCTCTCTAGCGACCTTTCAGTACATTATTGACCATAGTTGCTAATAGTTCATCAAAAAAGTTGACCCTTCCGATTTCTTTTGGGGTACTTACAAAGTCTATACGATGAACTTGAGATTGACCTTGAACTTTGACCGTATTACGAGTCAAAATATTGGTCGCCGACCCTCAATTAAATACTGGTAGCCGAAAAACGCTTAATTATGTCACTGGCCAAAAAATCAGCCTTCTAGCACTTTATACGGCTTCGCTAGAACTGGATCACATTTACCTGTAAAATCACGAAAATGACCTTAAAATCGATTTTTTTTGAAAATTTTTCATAAAAAAAAAAATCCTGGGTCTTAAAATGACCAGAAAAAAATCTCTACAAGAAGGTTAAAAACATCGATACCCATTTTGAGTTTGAGTTTTGAAATTTCTTATTTCAAATCGTCATAATTGTTTGAGTTTTGTGATTATGCTCCTCAAAAAAAATATTTTCGAAAACCCATGATTTTGAGGCTAAAATAAGTGTTTTTTTCTAGATTTCAAGCTATATGCATTCAAATCGCAAATTCTTTGTGCATACAGCTGAAGATATCATCAGTACGGTACTTATACAAAAAAAAATAAAGTTGATATCTCAAAAACTCAGGGACTTTTAATTTTTCAAAGAGAAATTCAAGAAAGAACCTGATTCGACGCCAATGAACTCAAATATTGTATTTCTGGTAGAATCATATCTTCCTGGTATCTCTATTTAGCGTGAAACAGACTACAAAACTAGGGTTTTGGCTTATTTCGCGTTGACCACACCCTTAATTGGTGAAAATATTTTTACAATATATTTTGGTAAATAACATTTTTTTAAAGTTTCTAAAACATTTTTTAGTAATCTTCCAAATATGTGCTATTTTCTTATAATCCCAATTTTTATCCCTTATTCCAAATAAGCCCCGTTTGAGCTAATGATTTAATATCACCAATTGGTAAGTACTTTAACCAGGGATTGGCAAATGTATCTATAAGTAGACAAGTATATTGAGAGGAATATTTTATCTCTATTTTATACAAAATGATTTATGCGCAGCATGCCCAAAAAAATATTTTCTATAAAAAGAACGTTTTGGCCTTATACACAACACATGGTAAGGGTGCGATAAATTTGTGAGGGCGGTTCTAATCGCAGGTGATTTTGAAGAAAGTACATGAAATGATGTATATGAAAGGCGAAATATTTAGACAATGGGTCGCGTAGGTCAGTTGCAGTCTCCTCCACACTTTTATTCATACAATCGTCTGTTAAAACTAACCAACTTTCCAAAAATTCTTATTTATCTATACTAAAACAAAAAAACGCCTACATTCGATCAAAAAGGCCACAAACGTTCTATTTACTGAATAATTTCGCTATTTCTAAACAATAATAAACACAATTTGCTTTTCGACCAGAAATTTTTTCAGTTTGCCGATCCCTAACTTATACGCTGAAAATCCACATAAAATTGCTATACCACCTAGAATTCCACGAAAACAAAGCCAAAAAAATGTTTCCGGAATATTGTTCCTGCCCAATCTGCCAAAAATATCAGCACTCAGAGATGCACCTAGTTATATACATATAATGAAATTATTTTGGTGGTATTTGAGACATAAAATATTAAGAAAAATTTATTAAAAACTAGTTTTAATTTACGTTTCGGGTTTTGCATTGTCAAAAATGAGAATAAAAAAGATTTTACCTCGCAAAGAAATTAAGTAGAAAAGCAAATTGATAATAAAATAAAATGACGGTGCGTTTCTTGTTATAATCGCCATTTAAAATAAAATACGAAATCTAATAAGTAGAAAAAACTTTAAGCAGAGTGCAAGTCTGACTTCAAAAATTGTTTAACGCTAAATTACATCAATTTGATTAAAATTGGCTGTAAAAATTGAAGAGAAAGCTATGAATCATAGCCTATGATAGCTTAGCTATCTGATGTACGATTTGTTTGACAAACTATTTACCTTTATAGTGACGATAAGTAATAATTGGCAAAGCTATAATAATTTGAATGACGCATCTACCAAAAATTAACTCGGCGGCAGGCAAATTCGAGCTGGATACTATTAATCCATTTCCAACGAAAAATAAACCTGATAAAAATGCAAATAATAAACCCGAAGGCGATGATTCTCTCATTCTATTAATTCTGTAATAATAACGGAATGTTGCTGAATAAATAAATATTTGTTTTTAAATACAGTTCATCAGTGAACTTATAATATTTTTTTAAGCGATAAAGCTTAATTTGTTAGTTTTATTTCATAATGATGTTATTTCATTGTCATATATATAGTTTATGATAGGATAATACAATTTTTACATCATTACTTGGTAAAGATTAGTAGTCTATAGTATAGACTTCTAATCATATCAAAGTATAGACTCTATACTATAGACTATAGTACCAAAATAGTACGGATAGGGATGCAACGAGATAGAAACTCTGGAGATGGATATTATGGGTGCGAATTGAGTAAAAACGAGGGAGAAAGGGTTCGGACCGGGAGAACCAGGCGCCAAAGAAAAACCAATTGTGATATGAAAAAAGGCTGCTAGGGCAGAAAATGATCCAAAAAAAAGTTGTTCGAAAAATTTTGGAAATTTTTGGTAGAGAAATTTGAAAAAAATGGAGTTTTTGAATTTAAAAAATTGAAATATTTGACCTAACCTAACCAAAACCATTTTTTTCTCTTTCGGTCCGAAATCAGCTGATTTTTACGATAAAAATATTCTTAGTTTTGAGCGAGTTTGAGGAAGATGAAAAATTGGCAATTTAAACATGAAAACCTAAATATCCCCGCAAAATTATCTCGTAAAATTTTTAGTTTCGATAATTTTCTTAGTTTTCAAATTCTACATATAAATTTTTATTTTGTTTGAAGATAAATTTAGTCGTTTGACGGGTGGTATTACTACTGCTGATTTGACTATTTTCCTCGTGAAATATACTGAAAACTAAACAGTTCAATATAGAGAAAACCGCAAAATGCTAATTTGTAAATCTATCTCAAAAATCTATTCTCAATTTTTTATCAGTACTCCTCGGAACATATGTAAGAGATGAACACAAGCTTTTTGCAATTGACAGCTAAAACTCGAAATTATTATTTTTGGTCATTTTCCAAAGAAGTTTCCGAAAAAAGTGCTTCAATTTTTTCGACAGATAGCTCAAAAGAAAGTCATTGAAACACTGATGAGAAAGTTGGCTTACGTCAAGTCGATATTTGAAGTTTTAGTGGTCAAATTTGAGCAAACGTATTTTTTAACTTCATCTTTTTAAAAATACTTAAAAAAATCAAAAAAATTCGAAAATTTCGAAAAAATGTTTTGACGATTGGGTTCTTAGTACACTTAATTATCATTTGTAATGCCTCTAAGGCCTTTATTAAATCAGAGTCGTATACCCTCTTAAAGATTCGAATTTAACCCGGCCCGAACCTTAGCTATACAGTATAACTTATACTCTAGAGTTTAAGAAATATGAGAGTTACTTATGTATACAGATACAATGTATACAGCTCAGATATAAAAAAAATAATGTTTTTTTTGATCATTTTATCAACAAGTAAACTTGAGCAGTAATAGTGGCTTAAGGGGTGAGCGACTGCTGGCGTTAATATAAGGCCTTAGAGGCATTAAAAATGCTCCAAATTGATAAGCGGGTGTATAATTAAGTGTACTAAGAACCCATCATCAATAAAAAAATAATTCGAAAATTTTCGCATATTTTTCGTTTTTTTCTAAGTATTTTTAAAAGAATGAAGTTAAAAAATAACGTTTGCTCGAATTTGACCACTAAAACTTCAAAATATCGACTTGACGTAAGGCCAACTTTCTCATCAGTGTTTCCACTGGCTTCTTTGAGCCTACTTCGAAAAAATCGAAGCACTTTTTTTTTCGGAAATTTTCCGAAAATGACCAAAAAAATCATATTTCTAGTCTCTAGCTCGAATTTGCAAAAAGCTTGTGCAAACATACCTCGAGGAGAATAGATTTTGAAGTCGCAATGTTAAAAATCGTCTGGGTATTGGCGTTCTAGAATTGTTCAGTCGGCGGATCGAAAAAAGCTCTCTATTTAAAAATATACATATACTACCCGTTACGTGGATCTGTGGAATTTAGAGCCTCAATTGGCATATACCGTCTGGAGGACGATAGATTTTGGACAAATTGTCACCTGTTACGATACTGTACCTATTGGTGTATGGGTCAAAATAATTGGGTGATGACTTTCGCAAGATTAAAGGAATAGATCTACAAAATTAGCATTTTCGGTTTTTTCTCATGAACTGTTAGTTGTCAGGTAATTTCACCGGAAATGTCAAATCAGAGTCGCATACGCCGCCGTTAAGGCGGGGTAGCAGCATTGGTGCATAGACTGGCCGTCAATTTAATTTACGAGAACATAATTAGTTGGTTATTTTTTTGTGCTTATTATCGTTAGCTGAACCACAGATAATGTGTATCAGCTGATTAAAATATTTTTATCAGTTAAAGGAAAACGCATTTGAGGTTCAAACTTTTTATTTTATAATTCGGATAAGTTTTCGGGAAAAAATCAAAGCAGTTATGGAAGGATTGCAAGCATTTTTCGTCTCAAAGATTTTTTTCCTGATTAATTTATGAAATCTGTGAATAAAAACGGAAAAATAGCCACTCTTAAGCTTTTTGTCATGCATGTCTAAATAGTTTTTCTGACTGCTGTTTGAAAAAATGCGATAAATGTTTTTTTGCATTTTGTCGTCGACTCTTTAAATACTAGAAAATTTTCCGCACATCAGTGCAAGAAATTTTAGATTAGAGTTAGGTTTTTGAGAATCTCTGGTATAAAAATCGGCCGTCGATCGATCTTGGAAATGTTTCTGGTATCTATTTGTTTTCCGTTTGTCAACCGCTGCAAGGGTCCACAGAAAGTGCGTTTCTGACACTTCTGATGAATAATTCTACAACACTGTGCTTAAAGCGAGACGCGTGTCTGCTGTGCACGCAATTTATTTAGAAATTTATTTTCCTCAAAACATTCCAATTAAATGTTCGGGTGTTAAAGGCTACTGTATTTATACAAAGTCGAGACATTTCAAATATAATCGCAATTGAAAGGTCAATTTTTTTCCAAAAAGCTGTTTGTATCCATTATCTGGAAAAAAAACTCCCAATATGAGGAAGTTTCTACAGTGGATAATTATCCCCCTAATAATGCGATACAGTCGACAATGTTCTAAGTTTAATAATATATTCTTTCAAGAAAAAGAAATCTCAACATCGGGTCGAGTTGAATAATGGAGTCATAATAAAATGGTTTTTGATGTTTTCGATACTAACGTATGTAAAAAAGTTTAAAAATATATACCACACGTTTTTTTTGGACACTTCCTTTAGAAAAAATAAGATAAATAAGAAATTCACATTTTTTTTTCCTTCAAAAGATTGCTCCGAAAAAAAGGTACCAATCTGCCACATCGCTGCTACCCCCTTAAAGCATAGTGGCTTTTAAGCATACCTAAAATCATCCAAAAAAGGCAAAAAACGGGATCGTAGAATCTTTTCTTCCGAACACATTATAAAGAATTTTGGTTCGTTTCCCAAAAATTAATTGATTTTTTTTCGAATGTTGGTTCCAGTTTTACGGGGAGTTGATTTATTAGGATTTTCGCCTATGTTCCACTTCCGGAAAAGTTATTTCGGAACTAGACATAAAACACAAATGTGACATTATACAGTTTTCAGGGAAGTGTTTTGTTCATGCATAACAGTTGAAATTAGAATTTATTGGTATCTGGGGCAGATATTTTATTTCGGAAGTGAAATTTCTAGATTTTCAACTTAAAGTATGATACTTGAAGTATCCCATGAAAAAATTCAATTATTATAAAAGTGAATTTAAAGCAATCAAAAATTGTCCACAGTTGTACTTCATTACCATATTTACTCGAAAATAATAGAAAAAAATGTAATAATCTGATTTTATAGGGAAAAATAAACATTTTTTTCAATCAAAATTCAGGATTTTTGACTTATTTATAAATTAATTTTGATTTATGAGATATACATGGTAGCGAACAAAACTATGACGTAGGCCAGATAATTGTGCATCGTTTCCGACATAAATGTAACTTGTGAAGACAACTGTGACCGTGTATCACGTGATATGGTATACCTAAAAAAAAATTTACAAAACATTTTCTCACAAAAAAGACATTTTCTCACAAAAAAGACATTTTCTCACAAAAAAGACATTTTTTAACTCAAAACATTTTTTAACAAAAAAAACTTTTTAACCCTTTGACGTACGAAAAAAAACTTCAGTGGAGGCACTAAAACCTTATTTAACCCCACCTGCACGAGATGGCCTACCCCCACCTGCACGGGAGTGTTTCAGAACACACACATAGTTAGGGAGCGCACCGGTAAAACTAACGAGAGAACAACAGTAGTTGATACAAATTCTTTGAACCTCACTGGGGTTGTTGACCTCAGAAAAAACGATTCCGGGGCAACAAAAAAAAAGTTTTTTGGCCATCTAGTGGTCAAAACTGACTTTTAAAAACGCCCATTAGAGCACTAACTCGGATTTGAAGGCATCACAAAACTCCATTTACTTGATTTTCAGAATCAGGGCTTTGTCACAATGAAATTTGCTAGCCTTGAATAATCATTATCTTGTTCAGTACTGTTTTAACTGCATTAACAAAAAATGCAGAACATTTCTAGAACTCAAAATTCTTGAAATTAAAAATAAGGGGAATATCGGGGGTCTGTTCCGTTATTCCGCCGGCCAAAATGACACTTCCTCAAAATATTTTTGGTCTCTGTGTTCTGAAACACGCTCGTGCAAGTGGGGGTTAAGGTTCAACTTTGAGCGCTTATACTGTGATAACTAGACATAGGATTTATCTCATTTTAAATTTGTATATAAGCAGAAGGCCAAAAATTTCAGAATAATCAATTAGATTATTTAAATAAACTTTTAAAAGGTACATAAATAAGCAACAAAAATGACGTTTTTAGTTCTAAATTTCTTGAAAAATCTGATAACTTTCATAAATTATCTTTCTGATAAATTGAATAATTCAAATCTTAGCTTTTTAATGGCGTCTTCTGATTTATAATATCTCTTCTTGTTTTCTCGTAACTCTTCTTTTCACACTGTGAACCGCGGAGAAAACCTTTGAAAAATGAAAAAATTTTAAAATGAATTTTTTTTGAAAGATTGAATATAGCTGTCGGAAATCGTAACAAAAACCTGAGTCAATACAAAACACGGCTGTGAGCATGATTATTCGGCGGGATATCTTTCAAATCAAGCATCTGTTTGCCGCATCCTGCAGATAACCGAATTTGATACTTTTTGTACGATAGGTGGCGTCAAATTCAAATGTATAAAGGTTTCATTCATGATTTTTAAAAAACAGAAAATTAAAAATATGGAAAATGCCTAATTTTACAGATGAAGAGCTTGAGGATCTTCTGTTTTATCAAGATAATCAGACTGAGAACTTTAATTCGGATTATGATTCCGACGATGAGCTCGGTGAAGATCTTATACATGAGATGAATGAAATAGATATGATCCAAAATTTAAAATTTACAGAGGAAACTAAAGAGAATTTTGACCAAAGAAATCAACGTAGTGTTCGATGACAAAATTTTTGTCAGTAGTGTCCTATTTCAGGGTCAGTTTTTTGGTACGCCGATTCGTAATTTTTGACCTTTTGGCCGTTTAAAACACGAGGGAGTTAAAATTTTGACTTTCCATAAACCAACTTTGTGATCAGTCATAACTAAAAAACACTATGAGAGTAATTAAAAATTCTAAATTTGAACTTTATATCACTAAAATTCGATAAAAACAGCTTAGTGGTCACCTACTGTATATTTTATTTTGATAAGTTTTTTTATGGTAAATCTCATCATGCTATATCTCACTAGTTTTGTTACTAGAATATAAATGAAAATGAAATATTTATTTCTTCTGAAAAAGTCTTTTTCACAAAGCCTAGAATTTTTTTAATTTTCTCTATTTTTTCAGAAATCACTTACAAAAAAAACTAGAGTTCTAGCAACAGTAGAGTCATTATTATTTGAATGACAGATTCTCCAAAGACTTTCCTAAAAACTGATCTCCTCAGAAAAATTTTGCAGTTTGACAGGATTAANAAGGATGATGCAATCTATATGATGACTTTCTTATTGCTAAAATACTTTGTTGTATTTGAGATCTGATATATTTTTTTGCAACAGAACAATTCTTCAAACATGCACGTTATTGGTCCACACTCATTTTTTATTTGGCCTCCCAGATTAACTATCTTCATAATTGTTTCCCTGTCTTGAGAAATTATGCATGCCATCGATCCCATGATCAGGCAATTTTAAAATCAGTGTTCGTGAAGATTCTCTTGTGAAGATTCTCTCTCGTATAGATTTTCTATAATGTGCTTGCTCTTATTCTCCGATGAGCATTAATCAAACATCTTTATAGTGTTAAAAAATATTATTGTCAATCGTTTTCGGATCAATGTGAAAGAGGGTCAATTCCCTCACTTAAAATCATTGCTTGTTCGAAATTTAGGCCGATAAATCTTACGTAGACAGTTGTTAGATATGAGTCATTAATTGTTTGTTTGGTTTATTGATTTGAAGGTGTTATTATTGGAGGTGGCTAAGGGAAACAGCATAAAATTAAGAATCATTCGAAAATACAACCACAAAAAAAACTGCGCACAATTACAAAGAAAATAATTCAAAGATTTGTCTTAAGTTTGAATCTTAATCTTTTACACTGTGAATTTCCAAAACTAAATTTGAAAAAAACCATGTTGGACAAATTGGGAAATTTTCTCAATATTCCCAATTCTTTTATTATACATGTAGATCAAATTAATTTATTGGGTCTCACGATCTGCCTGAAACAAAATTTTATCATGTAATAAATAAATAGACTTTAGCTTAGGCTTTCAGCTCCAGCTAGCAAACAACACTTACCAATTGAATGTGAGATAGAACAAAATCATCATAAGATTATTGTCTGCTAGCCAATCATTCGGCGTTTGATCAATTGCTAGCTGGTGCTGAAATATGACATACTGTATTTGCAGAAACCAATGCCATGATTTTTGCATGGAAAGTAATTCTCTGCTTATTTTCTATGTTTAGTTAATTGAGCTTTATTTAAATTAATTAATAACTTGGTGCATGTATCTGATAGATTCTATCAACTTGAACATTATTATGCCAACCTTCTATGCATGTTTCGTCAATAAAGAAATTTGCTAATACTCACTTCTAAAAATAGCAAATTGACAGTTGCATCTTAATTAGTTCTTTTGATAACAAATAGTTCTATCGAATTAGACTTATTTATGTCGTGAGATATACATTAACTACACTTTTATTGGGATCACTCTCATACGAGACCTATGCTCTCTCGCAATAACCATTTCGTTTATCACACTAATTATTGCAAGAAATAGAAAATCTCTGACCAAAAATGTATTGTGCAGTTTAAGTTGATTTGATAAGGAATAATAGTAACTTCTAGGTTTTATACAATTTCAGACAACTAGGTGTAAAAACAGTCAGGTGGTCAGTTAGCCATAAAGTTAACTGACCGTAAAGGTTATTTACTGCAAATTTATAATCGAGTTTGATGATTTATAGCAGCTGATAAAATCTAGGAATTATAGATTTAATCATAAATGACCGGGAGTTGGAGATACGTCCGTTTGTGACCACTTTTTCTCACCTGTTCATTTTTATCTGATTTGATGGTTATTTCTAGAAAGTATTGACTCAAATTCGCGCGAAATATTTTCGTGCTGTATACAAACCGAGAAAGCCAATTAGCAAGATCACACCTGGGTAGATAAAAAGTTGTTAATATTCAAATAAAGTTCAAATAAAGTTTTTTTTATACAATTTATTTTGACATATAAAGAACAGAATAGGGTGTTTGAATGACACTGATCAGAATAGTGTGAAATAGTGTGAAATTTACAAGATGGAACATTAGTTGTGGTGGGTACAATGCATTTGACTGCAATATTTGCGAAAATTTATTACAATGGGGATCTTGAATTCGGGCGAATTTGAAAATTGCCTCGAAAAACAATTTCAACATACCCGGGGTAAAAATAGCTGTTAGGGTTAACTATTTCGGAAAATTTTAACGAAAGAAATTTAAATTTTGAAATCCGGATTAAATCCGATTTTTTTCACTTATTAACTTTTTGGCACTAATAAAAATCGGTATTTATCTCTTCGGTCGCTAAAAAAGTGTGAAGACCTTCAACTAATGAAGGTCTATTAATATATCCTCGTTTGTAACAATTTTGTAAAATGGCATTTAATGACTCGCAGACATTATTGCTTAGCTGTGGAAACCATATCACCTAAAATTTCCTTTTGAAAAATTTGAAATTTCGCCTAAAAAAAATGGACTGGTAGGTTTTAGGTAACTTTTTTTTCAGATATTGCAAAAAAAGTAAAAATTTTGTTGTTCACTTCATTGGGACAAAAATATGAATTTCATCGATAATATTTTGAATAAAATTTGAGGCCATAAAAAATTGGGTAGGACACTGTAGGTCTTAAAAATAATATTCCCGGTAAACAGTCTTAAAAAGTGCTTTTAATTCTAAAGATCGGTTTTTTAAAACCGTATCTAAATATTTTTTTAAATTTGATTTAATATGAAAAAGGCCAGGTTACAATTTGTGTTCCGGAAATTTATTTTTAAAACTTTTCAAAACTGACGACTCATTATCGCAATGAAATTCTTTTGGCAATAAGAGAATTATTACCGGTAATTGAGCAAAAAAATCCGATATTTATTCCCACATTTTTGCATAGGTAGCACAAGTCTATTTTGGTAGTAAAACGCCACATAATTGGTTGCAGAATGTGTACATGTTTTAGTAGAATCGTATATTGGGTAAGAAAATAATGTAAATTTGATAAGTATCATCAAGGTTTTTTACAGGCCGAAAAAGTTCCATCGCGGAAATTAACCCCGCTTAAAAGCGAGATAATTCCGGAGGAAAAAATACTGAAAGGTTTTTTTCATACAAAAAGTGTTCATCTGTAACTTGGTAGGACAATGTCAAATGTCTTCATTTTTTTGTATTCCTCAGGAAATTGCCCCATTTCTCCACCGCCAATTTTTCGTTTTCTTTGAATAATGCGTTGAAGTCGGTCGACATCGCCAATCATTTCTGCACCATAATCAGCATACATTATTTTTGATACCAGATAATTTTGGATGTCCTTAGATCGACCAATCTCCATCCAATTTTTTTTGTAAATTGACGCATTTGTGAAAATTGAAACTTTATTTTTTGGCGTGTTCACAAGTATCGCACGGGCCCTCAAATTTGGGTGCTACAATCCAATTTTTCTTTAACATTTAGGTATTCTTTCGATCTGGATAGTAAATTGGGATATATTGATAGAATTTTCTGTCCAACTACATTCGACTGGTAAATTTTTGTGTTGCATCGGTGCAATTTTACGCTCATCTATTTGAAAATTGAAGTTTCCATTTTTGAATACAATAAATAGTAGGTCTTAAATCAAACCGAACATCTGCGAAAGCCTTAACTGCCTAATGGCCAAATTAACATTCGTGTTTCATTAGAACTGTTGAACCGTGTGACTTGAAAGTACGCCGCAGATGAATTAAAGATCTTTCAATTTTAATTTCACCAGCTTTTTGTTTCAGACCCGACAACACTTACCAGAAGTCCGAAAAGAAATTGTATAAAATTTAAAATAATATAAGTTAAATATTTAAAATTGCATGTGAACCTTAATTCGGGATCGGTATCTTTGATATCAAAGATCGCCGAAGTGGTCACAAACGTACGATTAGTAACTTTTGTGACCGTTTTTATATTTTTTTGCAATATCACGCCGAAGTGGTCACAAACGTACGTTTACTTATTATTGTGACCGGTCACAAACGGACGGGGCCCGGGAGTTGTACGTTTGTAAGCTTTTTAAGATCCACCGTGACGCTCTCCTAAGGAAAAGTCAAAGTTTTTTTGGATTTTTTAAGAAATAATTTTAACAGATGCGAAATGGATGACAATAGGTATTTTTATACCGTTCGTAAGCTTTTTTTGCAAAGCTGACAAAAGTAAATTTTATACCGTTTGTAAGCTTTTCTTGCAAAGCTTGGAACTAAAATTTCACTTTTTGCTACATGTTTTTTGCTCGAATCTACGCTCTGCTACTTATTTTAGTACCAAAATTAGTCTACACGTTTGGTACTTTTAAGTCCAACGGACCGGACCCTGATTCAATGGCCCTGAAGATCGTGACTATAAAAAAGATACTAACGAAGTAGGATCCTTTCGCCAATCAAAACCCTGAATTCTCAATTAAGCAAATGAAATTGTCTGGAATTTGAGCAACTGCGAAATCTAAGTCTCGCATTTTGAATCATTTAAATAGTCACGGAAGGGAGTTCCTATAGTAGAGTTTAGTACGTATTCGCAATAGGCAATGCACGAGCTTTTGGCCAAAAGTGTTGCCCACTGCGGACCACTGTGACCACTGTGGCACTGCCCTCACTGTTGCCCATTGTCATTATATTAGCTCAATTTTAGCATCATTGTGGCTCAAAAGTAGTGTTCATTGCGCTCACTGTTGCCCATTGTCTGTGTTGCCGATTGCCAACACCTACCTTTCTAGTACTGTATTTTTTCTACAGTGTATCCTGTTTAAAGTGATCAAATCTGTAAGTTTAGAAAGTGTAGTTTTATTAAATGTGAAATCACTATACTAAGGTGTCATAGGTCGAGGCCAAAATTGAGACTAAAGGGTATCTGAAAAATCCAAGGAAGAGATCCCCACTCATTTTTGATATCGATTTCATTCCGAAAAAATTAAAAAAAAAATTTCGATATAAAAAAATTTCGATATAAAAAAATTTCATAAATTTCGTATTTTTACTCAGTATCATTTTCATTCACTTCACTGTATCTTTTAAAGTATTAATCGTTTGAATTTAATTTTGCTTGCACATTTAGCCTGTGAATTCAATCTGGAATGGAGAAATGAAAAAATTTTATTTTTCGAAAAAAAATATTTTTTGAAAA
>SCLH01000503.1:267403-281624 GCA_004367855.1 Oikopleura vanhoeffeni
TTTTTTAATTTTATCTTCTTGGTCATCGGGACGATTTTATTTTATGAAAATCTTGGAGCTTTTTGTTCAAAGTTCCAGGGGCATAATTATCAAGGTGAAGTCCATATTTTTTTCAGCCGAAGCTTTGAAATACTGAAATGTGTGAATGACAGGTTTTTGGAAGAACCAAAAAAACTGTCATTCATACTGGTGCTCAAGTTTTTATAATTATTTTCTAATAAAGAAAATAAAGACAACAATTTTAGTTATAATTAATTTTGTTAATGCAGATAGACGGGCTAGTGGATGAAGCTGTAATAAAAAAAGCATCTGTTCGCCACCACCAAAACATAATTATGTGACAACTCCCCAAAATTATTACACCTCGACATTAAATGACTCCCGTAAATCGAAATGAAGAGTTTTCAAGTTTTATTTGAATTAAAATAAGAAGTCATAATAGATTTCTGAAAATTTTAGTTCCTTTTTTTCCTTTGATGTCGAGCGGCATGCTTACACATTGATCATCTATGAAGAATGACAAAAATTTGCCAGCACATTTTTTTGAATCTTTTATATGACGTCGTATACCTTGTATAAGATAACTAAAAGCTTTTTTATGTTGAGTTNACACTCTTCAAAATGGCCACTTTACCTTTTCGCGTAGGTGACCACATATTTTTTTATGCTATTTGAAAAATCATAAGACACTTTTTTTGGGATTTTTGGTCGAAACTATTTGGAAATATTTTGAAAATTTTCCTTATTTCTGGTTCAAAATTTTTCAAACTAATTTTTTTGAGTTTACCGGCTAAAAATATTGGGAATTCCACCTTTCATTGTTTTCAAATATGTCCTCGTTTTTTTTCTTTGCTCTTGTTCATACTCTAAATCATAATTTTTTGAATGAAACTACGGTTTGGGAGAAATCCATCGAAGCCCTCTTCAATCAATAATAAAAAAAAAATTATTCTACTGAAACTTGTTAAATTGATAAGCTGTCCTGACCACCGTTTAAAATATATTTTATTCACCTCATGAAAAAAAAATATTTCTTTCGATGTGCTGGAATTTCGGTTTTTTACGACTTTTTTCAAAATTTTTAATTTTTCGATTTTGACGTAGAAGTCGTATTTAAACCAAGTAAATAAATTTTAAACGATGGTCAGGACCGTTTTTTAAGACTTCTAATTAATAAATAATAGAAAATAAATTTTACTGTAATTTAGACACCTTCGATAGCAAACGCGCGTTTTTTGAGTGTTTTTTCAAAAGACGATTTATAAAGTAAAAATAATCGATGTGAAGAAAATCAGATTATATGAAGTAAGCTCAAATGTGACAACTTTTGTTCGAAAATGTTTTTATCTGAAAATTCTGAAGTGGCAAAAAGTTTCCCATCAAGAGAAAAAAATCGAAAAAGGGCAAATCTGTCAAAATGCACCGAGGCCCTTAATTCCAAGAAAATTTGAAAGAATTAATTGAGAAAAATTTTTTATTTGGAGTGCGATTGAAAATGATACATTTGTAACTCCGTTTTTAGACTCAATCTGTCAAGTCAGATTGAGATCTTTCGGCGTTTATTTACGCTAAAAATCGGATGAATTAAACCACAGCGCCAACGCCTGGACAGATCTAGCAGATGCAAGAAGAGAAGATGCCTCTGCAAACCTCAATGGTGCAGTCGTATCTTGGACATGGTTTCGATGTGACCCATTTTCAGCAATTCCTTGAATATCTAAAGGATAAATTCTCCATAAATTTTAACGATAAATTGTACAATTTTTGGGTCGATGAAACAATCCACAATAATACTCTCAAAGCGACAGAAATTCGACATATGCGAATTAACATTATATTAAACAGAATCTGCAAAAAATCACGAAAACAACTGTATGTGTCTCTGAAATTTACAAGCAAAAAGCCCGATCACGATCCAACAGATGGACGTTTTTTGAAGACTATTTTATTCATTACAACAACAAAAATGTGAAACCAGCAAGTTCGAGCAAATGGGCAGTATGTCGTTGTTAATTTGATTGACAAAAATTCACCCTCCGTCTTCATTATGATCAATGAAGAGCTGGTTAAATTTTTCTTTAAAATTTAAAAGAGATGGTTTCATTCCTATCAGATGAACTGTACCCTCCTTGACAAACAGTAGCACAACCTGTTTTACAAACCCATGCAGGTGAAAAATGAATGAAAATCTCTTTTCAAGACTTGAACTCGATATAGATGAATGAATTTTTAAGAGGCTCATGCCAACCTGAAGCAACTTAATAGTCGCCAACTACAGGCGGGTTAAACATTACTCATGGCACCACACACTATATCAATCGAATAAATTGAATGTCTCTTCTTCATGCGAGGTTTGTCGAAAATAGCCAGATGAGAAACATAAAACATGGTTGGAATAGTGCCGAGGTGGCTTTCCGCAATTACCCTGTTGATGATGCAGTTGTTGCAAATATCTTGACGTGAATTTTGCAGTACGATGGGTGTAGATTTTATGCATGTGATCACTGTGGGAGAATTCAATGTTACCAGATTGGATGGTTTTGAAATCCAAGTCGCAGCCAACGCTAATCCAACAAATGTTGATCAATCGGTCCTCCTACACTGTGCGTTGGTCAAATTTTATGTTAATAAAATTAATTAAATTGTGGAATTTGAAGGTTCAAGGGCGTTTTCTAACTTTCATGATCTATTGTGTCATTTAACCCTTGTGAGCATATAAAAAAAAGTTCCGCCAAAGCACCAGAGCCACTATTGTGGCTCTACTTTGAACGTTGTTTACAGAAATCTTAAGGCAGTTGGAATTTCAATTTTTTCTGCATAAGGAAGTTGAAAGGTGATATTTTTGCATCCGACATTTTATATTCTGGAATTTTTATTTCAAGAAAATATAGTGAGAAAAGCAAGGTATACCATATCACGTGATACACGATCACAGTTGTCTTCACAAGTTACATTTCTGTCGGAAACGATGCAAAAGTATCTGGCCTACGTCATAGTTTTGTCCGCTTTGATTTATATNTTTTCTCGCTTAAATAACGAAAAGTGATTTTAAATAAAATCGGCCTGCCTCGACGGAGACAAAACCGAAGTGGCTATAATTTTAAATAAATAAATTATTTTTGCAAGCAAATCCGATATTCTAGAACTAGTTATTCGATAGTAAGAAATTTTTTTGCTTGCAATCAGTTTCTTATATGCTGAATGGTCGGATACAAGAAAAATAATACCGAATTTGAGACCGTAGTCGAAAATGATAACTGCGCCCACAATCCCGTTAAAATATTTTCAATGTTGTTTAAATTGTAGCCCTTGAAAAATTATTATGCGCAGTACGAAAATGTTTTTAAAAAAATGTTAGCTACTCTTTAAGGGGGTGGTGATAGTAATTTTTGGTATTTCAGAGGCTTCGTACGGTTAGACAAATGCAAACTGGACATTTTTGAAACATACATCAGAAAGATCTATCTTTGATCTCGCGATTTTATCAAACAGTTTAGTACCACTCCCACCAACCATCTGGTTAACCGCGGTTAAACACGAATCCCTCAGCTTTTTTCAAAGAAACAAGGATCCTAGAGCTTATATCGGAAAATTTTGAGATTCGGTGAGAATCCGGAAAATTGTCTGAATTTAAGTGTACAAGAGCTGTTTTTTTCCATTTTTGCCTCAGGGGTCAGCAATCTGGTTGAATGTGCCGAAAAAAAGTGTTTTTTCGACGTTTTGATTAAAGGCTTTGTCTGTGGAAATGCAAGAAACGTCATTTTTCGAATGTAACAAGCCCAAGGGGTGGTTAACATTTTGCAGGGAGTACTTTTTCGAATTTCGACCTGATTGGCTGTAAATCAACAAAAAAGCGCGCGACAATTTTGAATATGAAAGAGAGAATTAAAAAAATTAAATGCTACAAAAAGATTTCTTGGGTACGGTTTGCTGGAAACGATATTAGCAACTATGGTCTGATTTTGAACAGAAACGGTGCTAGAGATCAAAAAATAATTTTGATGAAAAAGTTTGATTTTTCTAGAATCCGCTGTGTTCAAAATCAGACAATAGTTGCTGATATCGGGTCCAGCAAACCTTACCAAAAGAATCTTTTGGTGGCATTTAAATTTTCTTATTCTCACTTTCATATTCAAAATTGTCGATTTCGCGCATTTTTTTGTCGATTTACAGCTAATCAGGTCAAAATTCGAAACAGTACTGCCTGCAAGATGCTCACCACCCCTTGGGCTTGTTACATTCCGAAAATGACGTTTCTTGCATTTCCAAAGAAAAAACCTTTGATCAAAACGTCGAAAAACACCCTTTTTCGGCACATTTACCCAGATTGCTGACCTCTGAGGCAAAAATCGAAAAAAACAGCTCGTTTACACTAAAATTCAGANAACTTCTGAAAAATATCTGCCATTAGATACCAATAAATTTTTATTTTAACTGTTATGCATGCACAAAACACTTTCCTAAAAACTGGCTAATCTCACATTTGTATTTTATGTCTAGTTCCGAAATAATTTTTCCGGAAGTGAAACATAAGCGAAAAATCCTAATAAATCAACTACCCGTATACTGGAACCAAACATTCGAAAAAAATTCAATTATTTTTTGGGAACCCAATCAAAATTCTTTATAATGTGTTTGAAAGAAAAGATTCTACGATCCCGTTTTTTGCATTTTTTGGATGATTTGAGGTATGCTTGAGCCACTATTGTGGCTATGTGCTCACAAGGGTTAAGAGTCGATGCTACAATTGACAAAAAACGAAGCAAAATCAAATCGTGTAAAACAAGAGAGGCCAGGGTACGATCTTCAATAAAACAAGGCAGTTTAGGGTTAGGTGCCGATTTAAAATGGAACTGCTAGAGTCAAGTGCACTTCTCTCAGACCTTCGTCGGTGGCGACATCTATGAGCTCGCTCCTACACTAGTAGTGTAACACTACTCAATTTCTATGAACTTAGTTCATCATTATTTTATTGCAAAAGCTTGAGTTTGTGAACAATGACTGTTAGGCAATCATAACTTACCCACATGTAATGTGCACAGTACAAACTTACCCCACATGTTACAAAATTTAAGATTTATTTACTTTTTGAATTTGGTTCAAAATCCTCCCTTCTGTGAAATATTGTATTTTTACACCACCAACTATATTAGGAAACTCTTAAGAGAAAATTATTTCTGCTCAAAAGATTTGTAAGCCGTTCATGCTTACAAGTTTGAAGATATTTTTTATGAAAAGTCAATTCTATTAATAATTTTTACATCTCTTTTGGGAGAATTCTTAATTATCAATGATAATTTATCATAAAGGATACTGAGCAAAACATCGGTTCTTGATAGAAAGGTCGTAAAACTCTGAAAATTGGAGACCTATCTAACTTTTGGGCACTTGAAACGATGCAATAAAAGAATTGGTCAGACCACCTGATGGCGCTGTTTTGAGTCAAAAATCTATTATTTTTTCGAGTTTTCTAGTGAATAACACTTTTTATCGGGTAGCTCATTTGCTCGTTAGGCATAATTATGGCCGTCAAAATAAATCTCTCGAATAAAAATTATTTTAGTAATGACTTTCGGTAAATTTTTTGGCTTCAGCTGGAGTCCCCAGTGGATGTTTCTATTCCATATGTCGCTCTATGGAACAGTTTATGGAATATTTACATGCTTGTCGATAATAATCACTTATATAATGCAACCAATGTATTCCTTCAATGTTAAAAATGGCGAATACTTTACAATGAATATGATTTTAGCTGCTTTATCCACCGCATTACTTCTCGTTCCTTTATCGCATTATATGTTTTGGCGGAAGATTGAAGATAAGGTAAAATTGGAGAAAAGGCAAGAACTTGCGGAAGAATCATACGAATTTTAGTAGTAATTTAAATTATAACTTTTCCATATCCTATTCCGAGTAAAGTAGATCAAAAATGCCTAGGTAAAAATACAAACGAATTACAAGGTAAAAATACAAACCAAATACAAACGAGAGTGAGACGGGCCAACCAATCAAATCCCTGAATTGAACACACAATTGGTTTGTATTTTTACCTAGGTAATTTTGATCTACATTACTCGGAATAGGATATGCTAGCTGATAATTTCAAACTACATGTACTTTTCCACCTGACATACGATCCCCTGACATACGAGCCCATGACAAACGATCAGCTGGCATACAATTGAGCTCTAATTTTTTCAATTATAATCTATATATTTTTACGCTAATAAATTTGTGATGCAGGGTCTTATACCCTATTCCCACTTAGAGTATCCATTTAGATGAGTTGCATGCAAATTTAAGCACCAACTCATCTAGATGGATACTCTAAGTGGGAATAGGATACGTTACATCTGGAAAAAGAAATCAGATTGGTTTATTCGATGCATTTATTACAGTGAAGTTGTAAGATAACGAAAATATATTTTTGGGCATTTTTATAATCATCGAAGACTGTCTTTTTTTAGTACATTGATTTGATTTTTAGCTTAATTTACTAAAAAACGGCACCCTTACACGATTTTACAAATTATAAAACAGAATCAAGCCAGTCTTCGAGATCCGAAGTTGACAGCTGAGATGCTTCAGATTTATCATCATCTTCAATTTGATTTATTGGGGTATCCTGGCTAGTCTTGGTGGAAAGTGGACTTTTCATTTCATCACTTACTGGTTCATCTGAACCAACCGGATAAATTTCATCGAAAGAGGATGGCATTATTTTTTCTTTGGAATTTTTGATATAAGATTCGTAAATTGGATCATACAGGATATCTTCTATGCCAGGTAGTTCCTCTTTATGATTCAATAACCGGCCTAATTCACCAGAAACATTTTTCATTCGCATAAGTTTTGAATAATCTAAATTTTGCAGGTTTTCTTCGTAATCTGCTAATTTTATGGGATATTTGAAAAGTGGAATGAATGTTTCATTTGTTTGGCATTGAAAGGCAGAGGGCGCAGTGGCTCGTGAAAGAATTAATTCCATCGATAGTCCTTTTTCAGATTCTTGCTCATCCAAATCGTCATATCTGAAATTATTTGTGATATTATTTTATCAAATAAATGCGGGTTTAAATAGGCTGAGGTAGGCCCGACAGAAAAAATTTTTGCCTACGGTGGGTAATTTTTTGATATGTTCTAAGAAATCATGAATTGAAATGATCCATGCTAAATTTTTTTCAAAATTTCACCAGGAAAGTGTTCAAAAACACAAAACCGTTTTTGAAATTGCCTATCTTTTGACTTGTAATTTTCGAAATAAATTCAAGAATACTTTCAAGCAAAATGATAGGCAAAATTTTTTTGAAAATGCTGATTTGTTGAAACGGGACATAATTTTTTTCCAAAATTTTGTTTGGGTCAATTTTAGCACAGAAACTAAAGGTGCTCCGAAAATAAATCAAATCTTAGCTGGTCGATTTCTTCCTTTCTACCTAAGGGAATTTTTTCCGTTTCCTACATAAGGGGATTGTGGGCAGTGTTCTAAAACCGGATGAGTTTTCAATCCCGATCCCAAGTGTTATAATTTTTTTCAATCCCGATCCCGATTCCGTTTTAGAACACTGATTGTGGGTGCTTCCAGCAATGTGCTGGAGAGAAATAAGCCCGTTTTAAAACTCAAATATCTTTTTTGAGAATTGAGTGAACATTTATTTTTCCAATTGTAATATTGTAGTTCGTACCTTGAGAAGTCAAAAAATTGATTCATTTCTGAGAATATTATCACATCAAACTTTTAAATGCTATAAAACTCTAAATTGCTGCTTTTTTCTCTTCATTGAAGTTTAAACTTCATACCACGTAATCCGAAATTTACATAAATGCCGATATTAGTTTCAGAATTCTCTACAAACCGTATCATTTTGAAATGTGCCACTTAATCAATATAGGCTAAAAACTATTTAATTAATTCATCTTAATTTGCCGGGGAATTTTTTTGAAAATTCATTGCTTAGTTAAATATAGGCAAATCTACATTTTTTTTACAAACGGGAAGTTTAACTCACGAACGGTTCATGCGATTTTTTCTCTTTTTCATTCTCGATTCTTAGTAAAATTCTTCTATCGAAAAAAAGCAGAATGATTTCTGTCAGGATTCTCGACAATCACTATTTTATGCAAGATCTACTGCTGCGTCATTATTACATTGATCAGGTAAAAAATTGAAATATTGAAAAAAGGGGCAAAAAATTGTAACAATTATAATATATAAATACTTAACCCTTGGAAGCTCCGAACCGATTTATCGGCTTTGAAAATTTTAAACTCTAATCAAAATAAGAGAAAAAAAAGCTGTCAACAAATAATGAGCCAAACCCACATAGAGTTTTGCCAAGGAATTCAAAAAATTAACTTAAAAAATTTTCGATGATTGGTTCAAATTTTTAAACCTACTTTTTTTTCTTAAATTTCGCCCATAAAAAGTTTACATCGCTGATCCTTTAATCCTATTGAACTTTCAAATTTCTGAGGATACAGTTTTTAGGAAAGTGGTTCTGGAATCTTTTACTGAAACATAATCACTTTAACTGTTATCTGAACTCTTTTATTTTTTTGTGAGCGATATCTCGAAAACTGAAAATAATAGAAAATTCTAGACTTTAACAAAAAGACTTTTTAAAAGAAAATAATATCTCATTTCATTCTACAAAATTTTTTTGAGGTTGGCATAAATATCCGGAATATTTACGTACGGTTTGACAACAAAATATACAGTAGTTGACCAATAGGCTGTCATGTTTTTAGATTTTATGCGAAACAAAGTTAGAAATAAGGAATTTTTATAGTACCAGTAATCGTGTTCCTTAAATAATTTAGAGCAGAAAATTGGCTTATGGCGTTTGAAAATTTTAACTCCATGGAGTCTAAAATGGAACAAAATGTCCAAATTAACCGGATTGATCTATCAAATAGTATAATGTTAGTTTTCCTCTGTAAATTTTGAATGTTTTACGATATCGTTTTTCATAAATTTGAAATTCAACATCTTCAACAAGATAATCGTCGGAGTCAGAATTTTTAAGCTCCTCTGTTTCATTCGTAAATTCTGGATTTCTTTTGAGGTACTTCACACTCTCTACGATGAACTTTGAAATTTACCTTGAACTATTTGAACCGCTTATTTAAGGTCGACCAACATGGTCGCCGACCCTAATCCAAAAAAATGTTTCCAAAAAAACGCTTAATTTTCACTTACCAAAAAAATTAGCGCTCTAGCTCCTCATACGGGGTCGCTAGAAACTGGCTTTTTCCTACGTCTTAAAATGACCAGAAAAAATTCTCTACAAGATAGCTTAAAAAACATCGATACCCATTTTTCACTTTTGAAATTCCTTATTAAAATCGTCACAGTCAAATACAAACTCATTAGTTTTATACGTAATCGTTTGGCAATTTTTTGTACATTTTTTTAGGCTTATTTTGCGGTGACCAATCATCATCTCATATTAGCTTTTATAACCCTAACCCTGTAACAATTCAAGTTAATTCATCACTACCATATTCACATAATAACCTACAAGCCTATAAACGCCTACGATTTCAAAAGTTGTAGGTTAGAATACTACTAAAATACCCGAAAATTGGGTCAAAACACTAAGTCGTAAAATCAAATTGAATTTGTTTACAGTGTATAAAAATGGTCAACAATAGTTATTTTTAATGTCTTAAAAATACCCTTTCTCTAGAAATTACCCACTGATGAACTAACCGGTCCCAATTCGAATCCAGTCCTTTTATCAAGTCTTTTTCCTTTTGTTTCTTGCTCACTTTTGGTTGAACCTGGCCATTCTTCTTTTGCCATTCTCTCGTGGCCTTCGCCTTATGTTTATTATCTGGCCGCATCCTATACAGATCGTTCTAGAATCGGTATTTCAAGTTCAAAAACTGATAATTTTCGCGTATTTACCCCGTTGCCGAGCGCTGATTGGCTGTTGGGGGCAAATCCATGGCTCTGCGCGCGCCATGATTGGCTGGGACATTCATAACCCGGCTCGGATAGGCCAAATTCATTCCAATTGAAAAGGATCGCCACGTGTAACGATAAATGAGTATTTAGAAATTAAAAAAATAAATTTTCGCAGAGAAACCCTAACCCTGATTTATTGCCCTGACCGAAATTTTTTTTTCAAAATGATTGAATTAATTTTTTATGCGCCTTTTAAGAGTTTTTTGGCTACGGATGGAAAAGAGAAAACGCTAGGGAAATTATTACACCGCCTAAGCGCCCTAAGAGATGTCATGGTTGAATAAATCGCTGAGTCAACTTTCGGACGTTTCGGCCTCTATATCAAGTTTTACACAAGATGTCCTAGCAGCAGAACCCCCGCCGATAGAAGGTCAGAAGAACTCTTTTTTTTGTAATTGCAGTGCAATTATTTCACATAAAGGGAATTATTGCTGATTATTACTTTTAATGAAAAAATGTGGGGCTTCTTTTACTTTTTTGAAGAATGTTTTTTCACTATTTCGAGTCGAAATTTTCGACATATTTTTTAACCCTTACAGTTTCAAAACACAAAAGTTCGGTAGAGTTACTTATGTACATTTTTGTCAGAAATTTCATAAAATAATATTTTCCTAACGTACGATGTCGCAGATACTTTATTTTACCAGAAGACGCCTGACATATTTCAGAGATTTTATTATAACAATTTTCTTATAACATTTTTTTTTAATTTTATAATCAGACCTGAAATGTACCCCTTTTTTCATTCCGAAAAATATTCAACGTATTTTTATTAAGCAACTTTATATATTTCTCTTCTGCGATTGAAATTATGAAGTAAAAACATCTATTCAGTATTGTATCAGACAAAGTGAATAGGTAGACAGTTAACTAGACACAAACTATTTCCTGTTTATTTTGGCTAATGTGAGCATTTGAGATGAATTTTCGAATACAGGCTCAGGTAGCTTTTTTTTTAAAGTAATTTCACCTTCAAAAATTTCTCTTCAAAAACTACCCTAGAAAGAATGTTTTTAACATATTTCTATGGTTAGTTCTCTGTAAACCTGTTTTAAACCGGTTTGTTAGCAGCGATTACCGGTGAACCGTTGACCTTGAAAAAAAAATATCCAAGTCAGAAATTTAATTGTACATGTTGCAAAAAACCGTTTGCTGATACATAATATGGTTTCCGCGCTACGATGCCGAATGTCCGAGGTTCCTTTAAAAAAAAAGCTACCTCAGGCTGTTCTTAACCCTTGGACGTTCAAAACCTCATTTGAGGTTTGAAAAGTTTAAAACGTCTCAAAGGGGGAGAATTAAAGCACTTTAAAAATAAAATAAGCAAAATCCTAAATAGAGTTTGCTCCAAGAAATTCAAAAATCAAACTTAAAATAATTTTCGATGATCCGTTCAAAAGTTATTTTTTCTTACTTTTTTGGCCAATTTCTTCAGAAAAACCTTTGGTCGCTGATCCTTTAATATTGTCAAACTGCAGAGATTTTCTGAGGAGATCAGTTTTTAGGAACGTCTTTGGAGAATCTGTCATTCAAATAATAATGACTCTACCGTTGCTAGAACTCTTGTTTTTTATTCGCGAGTAATTTCTGAAAAAATAGAAAAATTCCAGACTTTGAGAAAATGGCTAAAAACATCATTTTCGTTGCTTATTCACGTACCCTTGAAAAGTTTATTTTAGTAATCTGATTAATTATTCTGAAATTTTTGGCCTTCTGCTTATATAAAAATTTAAAATTAGGTAAATCCCATGTCTGGTTATCACACTATAAACGCTCAAAGTTGAACCTCAAATGAGGTTTTGTGCCTCCACCGAAGTTTTTTTTCGAACGTCCAAGGGTTAAGGGCCTTGGTGCATTTTGGCAGATTTGCACTTTTTCAATTTTATTTGTCTTCATGGGAAACTTTTTGCCACCTCATATTTTTCGAATAAAAGGTATTTCAAACGTAAGTTGCCACTTTTGAGCTCACTTTGTATATCTGTTTTTATTTAGATCGATTATTTACTTTATAATCGTACTTTAAAATAAACACTCTAAAACCGCGTTGGGTACTTTAGGGTTCTTAAATTAACATTTAATTTTTTTCTTTAATTAGAAGCTTTCAAAAATGGTCCTCCGGACCCACCATCCAAAATTTATATAATTTAATTATTATGATTTCTACGTAAAATCGAAAATTAAATTCTAAAAGAACGAAAAAAAAGAAATTTTAGCACACGAAAGAATAATTTATTTCATTGAGCTTAAATTGCTGTGGTAACGAGTTCGGTCTTACCAATTAGGCAAGTCCTCGATGAATAATTTTATTTAATTTTTGATTAAGAGGGCTAAAGTACATTTCGCGGCAAACGTATTTTCATTTCATCAAAAAAATATGATTCAGAGTATAAACAAGAGCGAAGAACAAAACGTAGACACATAGTTAAATATAGTGAAGTAGGCATTCCTAATATTTTAGCTAGGATTCCAGAAATTAGTTTGATTTTTGAAACCAGAATGAGGAAAATTTCAAATATTTCCCAAAAGTTTCGACGGCAATCTCAAAAAAGTGTCAATAATGATTTTCAATAGCCATATAAAAAGAATGTGGTCACCTACGCGCGAAAAGTTAAAGTAGCCCATATTAAGGAGTTTTTTTTCGTTGATTTAAAAAATATGCAAAAATATTTGAACATCACGGTACAAAATAAGGCATTTTTGGGATAATTTCGGAACTTTTTTCAAAAATCTTCTCATAATTTGTCGAATTCGGAATAGTTTAATTCGAACTCAATTTGTTTAAAAGCAATAATTCGAAAATTCTGTAGTTACAAGTTGCCTGGATTAATAAAACATCATTTTGATGGTATATATGAGAAAATATATAAACCTAGTAAAAAGTTTTTCATCAAATGATCCAATATCCGTATCTGTCAAATGCACCGAGCCCCTTAACGTGATGATAACCTGAAAAAATGACGATTTGGTCTTCAAGTTTCCATCATTTTTTTGATACTCTTAGAAAATATTTTTCAAGTTAAATAATTTAGGATTGTAGGTTTCAAAATTAAATTGTTTATGAATTGATTATTGAAAATGTACACAATATAATTCCGTTTACGAGACCTATTTTTGTTTGGGAATAAACCATGGTCAGGGGGGAGATATTTTGTTGATAACGGTTTCAACCATCTCAGGTTAGTCAAAGAAGCGAGATATTCTAGCCAATGAGTCGCGTTATAGTCGCAGTCTCTTCCACTCTATTCATTTATCTATCTCTACTCAGACAAAACTAATCAATACCAAAAATAATTATAGTTTTTCAAAATGAATTGCGTAGTTGATATAAAAGTTTAAGTCAATCTCATCTCGGGACTGAAGACATAAAGTTGGTACAGCACTTTTTACCTTTTCTTGTAATAAGCTCTCAAGGTCGTGTCTTTTATTACAGTACTTACTCTGTATAAGTCTACCTAAACTATTGAAAAATGTAACTGTAACAGATAAAAAGGTAACTATAATGAGTGATTGCTCGGGGTAACTTAACAGATAATTACTCAAATTTTTCAATTTGAGAATTCTCTTGTTTTTTACTATATTTTTTTTTGTATTTAAAAAACAGACATAAAAGTTCTTTTAATTTTCAATTTGTCATGAAAAAGAAATTTTTAATGGCGATTTGAAACCATTTTTTTTTCAAAATTTGAGATTCTTTTTCTTGAGAATTTTGAATCGCTGTTTCCAAAAAACGAGACAACAAAAATGAAAATTGTGGAGCCTCGGGGGGCATGCTCTTCAGTGTGTTTATTGTTGGACTTTCAAGTTTTCTGTCGAGAAAATTAGAAGTTGGAGAATTTTTTTGTAAGACCCTTAAATAACGGCAAAAAACTAACTCGAGTTGATATACTTTTCTAAAAATTTTCAGACCGGGCGATGTTATGATTTTTGTCAGGTAGACTTGTCGAAAAATTCTAGGAGTCTCAGACTTATTGCGCAATAATGAAAACATGTTTTTTCTTGGAGATTATGGAATTTTTTTTCTCTGCCATACAGTCAAAATTGAAAAAATATCAAATTGTTATTTGAAAGTCTAGAGTTTTTGAGATTTTCTATAAGGGGTGACAGATAAACGACATGAACTTCTCTAAAAAGGGTAACTATAACAGATAAAAGGTAACTATAACAGAGTAACTACTGTAGTCAATGGGTGTGAGGCGATTAACAAAAACTTATTGCAACATTTTTTATAGGTTCACTTAGGTCGTTTTTTTT
>SCLH01000503.1:287669-309739 GCA_004367855.1 Oikopleura vanhoeffeni
ACTTGAAATACAGCCTCTATGCATGTAAATTTCAAATTAAAAAACTTTTCAATATATTTTTATGAGAAAAATGTGAATATTATGCAAAAATTATAATTTTTGAGGAGAAATGAAAAATTCTAATCTTATTTTTGTATTTAAATAGCTTTAAGGGGGTGGCATAAGTCCAGCAGATTGGTACATTTTTTCAGAGCAATATATGAAAGAAAGAAAAAATGTGGAAATTTATTTTTTTATTTTTTATCCTTAATAAAAGTGTCCATTCTTACAAACTTTTACATTTTTATTTCCTAAAAATAACTAACTATAGTTAAAAATACAAAAAACCACGTTGCACTGTGCATCATTTAAAATGATTCATTTTCCAACTTAACCGGACTATAGATTTTTTTTTAAAGACGATATTAATAAACTTCAGACGGGTGTACTCCGCTAATTAGTTACCTAATTACTCTGCACAGTCGAAAATTTCTTAAATATCAAAGTTTTTTTTCCACGAAAAAGGTTAAAAATTGGCAAAAAGAAGAGAAAAACAGCTTTTTTTGAGATAAAAATTGACCTTAAATTGCGTTTTGATATTAAAAAATGTCCTGACTATTAAACAAAATGGCGCCTATTACACTCACCATTTTATTGGGAATTTTTCACAACCATAAAATTTTGAAAGATTCAGTGCCGAATGGCACTTATCCAGTGCACAGTCAAGTGTTAAAAATTTCATCAACAGTTTCAAAATGATAATCGCGCGACCTACCGATTAGTTGACATACGGCGATTTAATAGATGCCAAAACATTTAATANATTAAAAATTGCTAGCTTTAGTTGTCCAAGTATTAAATACTCTCAAGTGAGAAACCGAGTATTTTAAAAACAATTTTTTCACTTTCTGCCATTTTTGTTTCAGTTACTCCCCAAAAAGGTGATATTTTTTAGCGCCCACCTCAAAGTCTTGATTCCTCACAAATTTGACGAAGCCAAAAAATTGTGTAAGACTAGGAAGAATAAAGATAAGGATTAAGATAAGAAGATGAATCAATTCTTGATAAAAGCTTTGCCCCGTTTTTTTTTATATATTTACATAACAATAAAAAATATCATTATTATCACATCTCGAACAACCAAAAGTTGTAAAACAAAATTGATTATACTATAGTACATACTATAGTGTATATATCCATAATATCCATAATATTCAAATGGTGTGTTTTTTTTCGAGAAGTCTTCGTCTGATTATTTGTTATAAAGGTGAATCTTTATTACTTGCATATATATTTCGACATAAGTTTTGTCATCAGAGTACTGTATTATAGCACTGATGATGACAAAGCTTATGTCGAAATATATATGCAAGTAATAAAGATTCACCTTTATAACAAATAATTATAGTATATCCCTTTATTACTCTTTGGTTAGAATGCGTAGCCACAACGTTAAAATGAGTAGTGGCTACGCATTCTGACCAAAGTGTAATAAAGGGATATATCATCCGTGATAAACACAGGATTTAAAAAACATCCAAAACAAAATTATTTCCGACAAAAACTCTCTGAACCCGTAGCGTTCCAGAGTGGTTGTTCGCGGACACCTACTCTTTATCGCAGTTTACGACCCTGCATTTTTATGATACCACAAATTAACTGATGTGATGTTAGTGACGTTTACTGTGATTAAATTATTAATTACGACTTTACTGACGTAATGGAAGTGACGTTATTGGTGATTAAATAATTTCTGTTTTTAGCAATAAAGTTACCGCAAAATATCACATAAAAATCCAAAAATAAATATCTGATGAGGTGTGCTAGACAAATTAACACGTTATATGGACCATATAATATGGTACTTTTAAGTGACGTAGTACAAGGGAAAACTGAAGACATAAATCATTCTGAGACTTATTTTGGATGTAAACGTTCGAAAAATTGTTCTTTTAACTAAAATCAGGTAGATCCAGAACCTGAATTTCTTAAAATACACTGTTTTAACCCGTGTGAGCACAGAAAAAAAAGTTCCGCCAAGGCACCAACAGCTTTATAAAGGCTTTTTTTCAAGCGCGTATTACAGAAAGCCCAAGGTAAGTTTGAGTTTCAATTTCTTTGCATAAGTAAGTTCAAAACGATATACTTTTTGCATCCGACATTTGTTATTCTAAGATATTGATTTTTAGTTTTTGAAGAAAATTTAATGATAAGAGCAAGGTTACAGCATATCACGTGATACAAGCTCACAGTGGTGTTCACAAATTATTTGCTATTGAAATCGATGCACAAGATAGACTATATCATCCTATTCTTATTTATCTATATATAATCAATCAAAAATTATTTTTAAATAGGTCTAAAATTTTGATGAAAAAATCACAATTTTTCTTAAAAATTGTTATTTTTTCATAAAAGCAGATTAGTACACTTCTGATATTATTTCTGGGTCGATATACTAATCAAGTGACTCTGTGACAATATTTAATTGCTCGAATTCATTTTTTTAATAATTAAAATATTTTCCTGAAATACTTAAAATTGAAAATTTTGAAATATCACTTCTGAAAAAAATATCTGTTCCTGTATACCAATTAATCTTTGTCTTGAGTGTCACCTGGACAAAACACTTTCCTAAAAATTGATTGACGCAATAGTCGCATTTTTTTTTTTAGAAGTAAAAGATTGGAACAAAATCTCAAAAATCAACCCTCCGTAATATTTGAACAAAATTTCGAAAAAAAAAATAAGGTATTTTTTTTGACAACCTTGGCAAAATTCTTATAATGTATTCGAACGAACAATTCTACGGATGTTTTTTTTGCATTTTTTAAATGATTAATATATATGCAAAAGTCTTTATAAAGGCTTTGTGCTCACACGGGTTAAATAAGAAAATATTTTGAGAGTAACCCTTATAGAGTAGCCAAGTTATGAGATTCTGTTCGATCATGTATCAATGTAATGCCACTTTCTCTCAATTGAATAGGAAACGAGAGAGATATTGAAACCTACAACCATATTCCCTTTCACACTTTTCTTAAGATCTCGGCCCTGTATGGTGAATAGCTGGCAGAATGGTATGTGAGTGAGCTAGTTCTTTGGCGGTCAAAAGCGAACGCGAAACCTGGGGTCCTGAAATCTCTTGCTTTCATATAATACAAATATGTAAAAACTTTATTATGCTACATTCACAATTTTATTATCGGTTTGCATCCCAAAACTAAAAATTAAATACATTTGATAGAAAAGTCTAAAATTTGCAAAATTTAAGATTTTTTAACTATTATTTTTATATTGAACTAGACATCAATTCTGATTAATTTTCTTTTATTTTTTTTGGGTACATTCAAATTATTTAAGGGGGGGGTGGCATAAGTCCAGCAGATATGGTTAATTTTTCAAGAGCAAATATATTAAAGGAAAAAATGTGGAAAATTATTTTTTTATTTTATCTTCAATAAAAGTGTTCATTCTTACAAAACGTTCACATTTTTATTTTCTAAAATAATTATATTATAGATAAATACAAAAACCACTTTTCACTGTGCATCAATTTCCAACCTAAACCCGACTATAGAATTTTTTTAAAGACGATATTAATAAACTTCATTTATTTCGGGTGTACTCCGCTAATTAGTAATCTAATTACTCTGCAGTGCAGAGTCTGCAACAGTCGTAAATTTCTTAAATATAAAAGTTTTTTTTTCCATGAAAAAACGTAAAAATTGGCAAAAATAGAGAAAAACAGCTTTTTTTGAGATAAAAATTGACCTTAAAAGTGCGTTTTGAATATTAAAAAATTCCTGACTATCAAAAGAATGACGCCCAGTACACCACAATTTATTGGAATTTTTCACAACCATAAAAATTATAAGATTAGTGCGAATGGATGGACACAGTCCAAGTGTTAAAAATTTCATCAACAGTTTTCAAAATGATAAACGCGCGACCTCCGATTAGTTGAACTAGGGATTGTTGACATCGGCGAAAATTCAAACGAAAATTGGTCGAAAAAAAATTGTCTGTCAAAGCAAAATTTCGAAAAAAAGGCTTTAGAATTAATTGTCAATAATCTAAAGCTTTTTTTTTCGAATTTGCTTTTGACAGACAATTTTTTTTCGACACAATTTTCGTTGAAATTTTTTTCGTTCTTTTCGCATCTTTGTTTAGTTAAGAGCTTCTCGGAACTGACTCAAAAATTATATAAAATTGATTGTAATTGTAGGGGAGTAAGCTTCTTGCGAATTTAGTAACCTTCATATAGATCCAGAACGTAGTCTGATGAAAATTTTGGAAAAAATGCTCAAGATTAATGTTAAACTAGTTTTGAGCTTTTATATAAAGTATAAACTGAAAATTTATCTTGAAAATTGGTGGAGGAGTAGGCTTTTGAAAAGCCTCTAAATATCGATTTCAGATTTCGTTTTAAAAGTTTTTTAAGTTTTTGTCACGCAAAAGCTAAATTTCGAAAAAAAAACGCTCAGTGCGTACGTTGGATTGTATCAGATTACTGATAATGATCGCGAAAAGTTTGTTCTTACGTTGAAAAAGTTTTTGGAATTCCACCTTTGGTGGTTTTTTTTTTAGGAGCTACGCCCAAATGACGGCTTTCTGGTATTTTGAAACCCCAATAAGACTATATATTGGAAGATCGAAATTTAATTCCGCGACTGAATGGATTTTGTTTTTTGAATTTCTGACCGGTTGACTGTAATGGCGGATTTTCCGGTCGGTCCAATTTTCAAAGTTGTTTCAATCAGGCCAAATTCCGGTATGTAGACTAATACGGGTACAAGGATTGAATCTTATATCAGATTTTATCGATGACTTCATTATGAGTCATTTTGGGGTCACTTTAGACGATTTGAAATAAGGAATTTCAAAAGTCAAAATGTTTAATGTGATTTAAGGCTATTTTGGTAGAGAATTTTTTTGGTCATTTTAAGATAGGATTTTTTTGTTTATGAAAATTTTTCGAAAAAAATTCGATTTTTCGCTCAAATTTTCGAGATTTTTACAGGGTGTCATGAAGCCAGTTCTCAGCGCCTCCGTATGAAGAGTTAAACCGGAATATATGTTTTGGCAGGTGAAAATTAAGCGTTTTTTTTAGGAACCATTTTTTTTGGCTAAGGCTGGCGACCACGTGATCGACTCAAATGACCGGTCAAAGTTCAAGGTCAATTCAAGTTCATCGTAGAGACTTGAAAGTACCGTCACTCTCGGATTCAGAGACCGGACGGGGTCGACCTTTTTAATGAAGCGTATTAGCAACCTATAGGTCAATTAGTGGTTACAATGCGATGTTGATGGTACTGAAAAGGTCGCTAGACAGAGCGATCAAACATGCTTCAACTCTAAGGCCATCTCAAAGTTCATCGTATAGACTCGAAAGTACCTCAAAAGAATCGCAAGGTCAACTTTCTGATGAACCGTATTAGCAACTATGGGGTCAATTATGTACTGAAAAGGTCGTAGAGAGCAAAAACGTCAAAATTTTGAGTTTTTAACAAGGGGTGCTAGAAGCCAGCTTCTAGCGACTATTATGAAGAGTTTAAAGCGGTTATTTTTGGCAGTAAAATTAATTGTTTTTTAGGAAATACCTGTATTTTTGACTAGGCTAGCGATCCACGTGGTCGACCTCAAATGACGCGGTCAAATGTTCAACGGTCCAGCTTAAGTTCATCGTAAGAGACTTGAAAAACTCTCGAAGGAACCGGAAAAGTCGACTTTCCTGGTGAAAGTATTAGCAACTATGGGTCAATAATGTACTGAAAAGTCGCTAGGAGGCAAAAAACTGTCAAAATTTTGAGATTTTACAAGGGGTGCTGAAGCCAGTTCTAGGTGAATCCGTTAAGACGAGCTAAATAGCTCGATTGTTCGCCAGCATGAAAATTTATGCGTTTTTTCATCAAATTGTTTTGTGGCTAGGGTCAGCGAACCACGTGATCGACCTTAAATAACCGGTCAAGTTCTAATGTCATTTTAAAGTTCATGGTAAAGACCTTGAAAGTACCCTCAAAATAATCGAAAGGGTCGACCGTTCTAATGAGCGTATTAAAACCCTCGTTAATTTACAACAGAAGGAGTCGTAGGAGCAAAAGGTGACAAAATCTATAAGTTAATTCTCAAGGAATTACTATGACTTGAAAACCATGGCTAATAAACTTCGCTCTCAGTTTGCTGGACAATTTAAAATAATGGCTAAATAAGAATCAGAAAGGTCGGTAAGGAGCAAAACTCTGCAAATTGGATCTTTTTTAAATATCAATAATTATGTTCTCAGAACATTATTTCATCGTTATAAAGACAAACAAATCAAATTTTTATTTCAAGATACGAAAATAAAATATATTTTTCGGATTTATTGTGGTGTCACTCAAATAAATTAATTTTAAATCTTAGGTAATTAAGAGAAAATCGATTCAAAAAGTGAGAATTTTGTTTTTGTCTCAAATAGTACATAAACAAAAATGGACCCAAATCATTTGGCTCTATCACATTTATTGCAAATTGGGAGCTTTGTTTGCCGCGAACGGTTTTTTTCAAACCTAGTTTCGCGGCTTTTTGTTGAAACACAGAGAAAATAAAATGAGCAATCGAAGATGTTTAATAACCCATCCAATAATGCCACCTCCACATCTGTGTGAAATTCCCGTACATAAAAGTAAGTAACCAAAATGCAAAATGTTTTTTAGTTTCATTTTTATAAAGATAATTATGGGAAGTTTTGAACATAGTTTTTATAAATAGAGAAATACTATGAAAATTTTATTCAGTATTTGTTTGGCAAGTTAAATATATCTCAAAAAATTTTTTTAACCGACATTGTTGAACTTATATAATGTACAGTTTTTTTGGTAGCATACATTCTCAAATAGATGGGTGTAACTATTAAACTTTTTAAGAATTTTGGAATTTTTTCAGTAGTATTTTTCTACAACTGGAAAATTTTTTCGAATATTTGCCTATACCGTAGTCAAATTTCAAGTCAATCTGCAGTTAATCGTATAATTCTCAGACCCAATTAAGAAAGAAGTGGTCGACTTGATGAACAGTTAGCACATGTCAATATTCTGAAAGGTGTAGACCAACAAAATTTTGTCATATTATTGCTTCAGCCTTCAGTACATAGTTGATAGTTGTAATCGTATAATAAAGCTCGACTTCGATTCTTTTCCGAAGTAAACGGAGTCTATCCATGAACTTGTTGCTTACTTTGACGTTTCATCAGAGAAATGCGAGGTTGGTGGACCCCAAAAAACAAATTTACCGAAAATTTTATTTATTTTCACTGCCAAAATGTTCTAATGCATTCATAAGGTCGCTAGTCGGTGACATTTCTGTCAAAAAACAATTGAACCTAATCGATTTGGCTTTTTTGATATAATTTTATAATATGTAAAAAAACTGGCTAAAATGACAGACATATTTCTCTACAGATGACGTACAAACATGATAATTTTTAGTCTTATTGAAAATTCTTTTTCAATCGCATTAAAAATGCGCTGGATGATAAACAGGATCCAAATATATCTTTTAACCTCTGACGATAGAGAGTGTTCGAACATTATTGCCACCCATATGCTCTATAAAGTGATCGCTATTAAGTAATGGTCGGAAGTCACAATTATAGATCATTGTGGGAAATAATGAAAGTCTATCGTCAACCATACTTCAATTAATGGTGTTTCCTAATTTGCGATATGTCATAATGCAACCTAATCATCGTTTTGTTAAAGTAAATAGAAAATCTTTTTCTGGTGCTTTTTCGACGCTTCGAGATTTTTTTTTAAATTGTTACGAAAGAAACGTATGTTTAAGTCAATTTTGACCACTAATTTAAAACCTGAGTAAGAACTTCTGTTTCAGTTCTTTGAACCTATTCGAAGAATGCTGAAGGCTATTTTTTGGCGTGAGAGAAATACGCGTTTTCGGTCTCCAGTGTTAAATTCATTTGAGTTGGTGGTCGACGATATTGGAAAACGCTCTAGAATTTTTTGTTACTACGTTCAACAGTTGGAGCTGAATGTATTATCGTAACAATTGCTAACCGTAAAGAATGGAAGGAGATAGACTTTCCGATGAACAATAGCAACTAACGTGGTCATATCATATTCTGAAAGTGATAGAGCTACGACAAAAATTTTGCTCTCTAGGTTTTGTCAATACTAGACTTTCCAGAGATTTGTTGACCAATTGCTAGTACTTCATAAATAACACGTCGACCCGAAGGTTGATTTTGTTTTGAACTAGGTACTACCACTGTTGATATGGTCGGGATGTAAGCTATGAAAAATTGACCTTGATTTGTACGGTCATAAGCAGACAACGCTCTCTGAAATATCCTGAGTCCCTGCGCTATATATCGAAACTTAAATGAAATGTAGCCGAAACACGCAATTTTCAACCTGTCCAATCACCTATCTGACTTCATGGGACTTCGCTAGATGCTTCTTACCTGTAAATCTGATTAGCCTAAAATCGATTTGTTTTTGAATAATTTTTTATAAAACAAGACGCGATATCACTGGATCTTAATGACAGCTAAACTGAAAAATTCTCTGACTAATAGAAGTTAAAAACATTGTCGATTCACCATTGTTTGATCCGTTTTAGAAATTTAACTAATTCTAAACTCTCATAAAACTCGCAATAGGAACATGAATAACTTGTCAGAAGACCAATTTCTCATTTTATATTCAATTTTTTACGTTCTGAGTCTATTAAGGATGTAGATCAGATTGTTTTTAACAGAGTGTATATTTGGTAACATTTATTAGTACGACAATGACCGTGATGTCAGTAGATATGAAAACTCGTATAAGTATGCTACAGTTGTAATCAATCAATATCTTCAGATTTGTAAAAGGCTAAATTTAAATGAAATAATAGCAGCACTCCAGTACTCTTAATTCCTAATTAAAATTTATTTAATATTAGGGTTATGCCTGGTCGGGTATTTTTCTATAATTGTATGAGAAATTTTTTTTTAATTCGTTTTTTTGGAAAACACTTTCCAAATCTAATTACTACGAGTTACAAATTGGAAGATAGATAAGTAAAATTGTTTCAATTCGCGCACTTAGTTTCTCAATTTTTATTTCAGAATATATCTAGCAATTTGTAAATCATTTGAAAAAAAATTCGAATAAATTGGCCATAGCTCAATTTCTTCTTTTATCATTCGTTTTGTAGCCTCAGTTTGGCATCTACGTGATTCGATAATCAATTGGACCTTGGTATAATTGACTTTCGCTTGTCAATCTAAAAGCCTAATTATCCTAAAAAATTTTGCGTACAAAATGACGTCAGTGAAATCGATATAAGGATGGCCGGTCTATCATCCTATTGGCGATTTAATCTTCGGGTATTTCAAGTGAATGTATCTAGTAAGTGACCAATATACTTCATAGATTGAAAGCACGAATAAATCATAATGCAGAAATAGTCACATTGTACCCGTAAATTAGCCTTACAACGAATTATGTCCTGGATTTATAATATACTTGAAAATGACACATCCATTCGTTCAACCGGTCAAAATTTTTAACATTAAATCAACGCGTGCGGAATTTCAATTTTGAATCGTATATATTGTCTTATGGGTTAAAAAACCAAAAGGTATGGCGTAGTCTAGAAAATGAAGGAAGCACCTGCTTTTACTAAAACGCTCTTCAGGAATCAACTACTTCCTAAAGCTACATTTTATATTTATGTATTTATCTATTGAATTTCGAAAATTTGAAAACAATTTCACTCAGCCAATAAAATGCAATATCTCCCTAGATATCTATCTTTTTTATTTAACTGTATAATGGCTCACACAGTATCATTTCGTTAAAATCATTTGGTAATTCCATGTATTTCAATTCTGTAATAATTCGGAAGTGAACAGCCACCCTTATTCATACTCTCGTAAAAGAGCTATTGATTCGAAAAAATAATTATTGTTCTTAAACGCATTTCACCAAAAATAATTTTCCCTTAGAAATGAAATCGATTTAGGATTGGAAGTTCCTGATCATCCCTTTGGCCTTTGGTATTTTAGTATCTTCTAGGCCCAAAGGTAGTCCTAAATTGATCAAGCTCTGGTTTCGTCGATGACCCAAGAATAGATACACTGAAGGTCTATCGATACCAAAATACTTTTGCATATACGAGCATTTATTCCATTGTCCCGTATTATCTACAAGACCAATTTTGTGATTGACAATTTTGAAAATTGTACCGAACGGAAATCGCTTAATTACTATGTAAACAAGCCGAATGATCAAGATAATTTATTCAATATCCAAACAAAATCAACGCGAGAACTCGACGCAATTGCCAACATTTTCATTTGTCCCCAATATATAGCTCCTTTGGGTGTTTACAAAATACCAGAAAGGGTTTACCTACTTTGGTCTCCATGCTCTAAAAACACATTTGCTAGTTTACTTAGAACGCATCTGTAAACAAGAAACAGAGTGTACACTACTTCTGTACAACACCTTTAATTTTTTTTTTTATGGGATCTTGAATTAAAATAGATTACGAATTGTTGAACAATAATATTTACGCATGCACAACTTTCCTAAGGTTCCACATGTATTATGTCAGTCCAAATAATTGGAAAACAAGGCCAAATCCTACACTTGTAATATCTAAACAGATCGAAAATCATATTTTACCTCTTCTATAATGATTGAAAGAAGATCTACGACGCTTTTGTTTGAAATTGGGTTGAGCTGAGCAGTGTTGGCACAGGGTAAGGGCATTGGCATCAAAGCAATCTGGTAGGTGCGAGAAAGTTCATAACCAAAACTTTCAACGGTAGTGATGATATCTAGTTTCATGCGCTACTTTGAATTGAAAATTATAACTCAGTAATTCACATGACATTGCTAGTTCTTTTTTGTTTCCTAGAACTAAAAAGGACCTATTGACCAATTGCAATTCCTTTTTCTAGTATCGGAAAGGTTTATATTTGCAAATTGGTTAATTATTAATTTTGACCGGGTACAGGGTTTACTACTAGTTCAATTGTCCTGATTAAAAGAGTGTGAACCAAAGTATGATATGGGATTAAACGGTTCAGAATTCACCATGCACATGAAAGGCATATTTGATAGTGGGTACGGATCTCCTCGAAGCTAACTTCATACGTTATGATAAGGTAACTTTCAAAATATCGACGATAAAATTTTGGAGCAGTGTCACATTGAAAGAACAACACTTTCGGGCTCAAAAAAACTCAAAAATCCGTACTAAAGGGGTTCAAGTTTTGGCAGATAAGTCTCATAGCAAAGTTTATCCGCTCATTATGCCGCATAAGTTATGCTATCACTTGTGCTCAGTGGCAGTCGGTGAAATTCACCCTTATGACGCATAATCATGACGAGTGCACTTTTCAGAAAACATTTTTCGTTCAGACCAATTTCGGGTAAACCTTTTCTATTGAACCAAATTGGTCTAAATGATATTTGGATTCAGACCAAATTGGTCAGAAGAGTAAGGTAACCTTTTTCTTGAACCAATTTGGGTACAAAAGAATACGACTTCCAAAAAATCAGCCTACCGTAGGTTTTCGATTACATTTCAAATTTCTTAGGGTGATTGACCCTGAATATAAGGTACAAGAAATGTTTTTTATTCTCGAAAATAGAAATCGTTTTTTTATTCCTTCGAAAAATACTCTAATTTTGGAAAAATAATCAAACAACAGTTAAAAATTACTTCCAAAATAATAAAGCCCACGTGAGGTTTAAAAAAGTTTTCATAAGATTGGTTCAGGCGCACTATTTGAGCAGAAATTTGTATCCATTCTTCTCGTAAATTTCTCTTTTTTTTTCATGTTTTTTCGAGAATTTAACAAATTTATCGAAATTGAAAATCTGTCTGATTTCTAGATTATCAAACCTGATCAACAAATAATTTCCTTCCGCAATTCTACTTTATTTATAAAAAATTACTAAGTTGAAATTCTATTTTCGGCATTTTAATTTATGAGAGTGGCGATGAAATATAGTCAAGTAGTTTCAAGTTTATGTATTCGGAAAGAATTTTCTAACAGGCTGTTTTGTCCAAAATAACATAGATTGTTTATAGTAACAATTATAACTCATGTCAAAAAAGTAAACTACATCTGAAGTGTAACCACTTCGAAGCATTTGCGAACGCGCTTTTTGATTACAAAACTTTTCAGAGAGTACAAATGAAATCCGAAATCAACCAATTAGAGTTCTCATTTTACTTTTTTTGTCCTCCCTTATACTATTTTGTTAAGGTGGGTACGGAAGCACGCCCGTGCTGTTCCGTACCCAAATTGGTCCTGCATTAATTTTTTTTTATTCAAGACCAATTTTGGGTACGGAAAGCACGGGCGTGGCTTAGCGTACCAAAATTGGTCTGAATGAAAAAATACTGTTGTGAAAAACGCAACGTCATGATATAAAAGTCATTAGGCGTGGTTGAGGAATTGCTAACGACTGCACTGGAGCAGCATGACAGGAACAAACTTATGGCCGCATAAGAGGGTCATGTACGGGAATACTTTCGGCAAAAACTAAAACCCTCAGTACGGATTTTTTAGCTTTCGTAACGCGATCCGGTTATAAAATATAACAAAAATCAATAATTAATTCAAACTTTATAGCGCGTTTAAAGCCCGAATAGTTGTTTTTTTCATACTCCAAAAATTTTTTTTTTCATGGGTCGGAATCATTCTTTTTCAGAAAGTTTACCCATACAACTCAAAAATAGTACTGCGACTGGGTTTTGTTTTTGCAGATAAGTCTCCCGGTACTGACCCTACTTATGCGACTAATTTTTGCCCCTAAAGTCCGCCCAGTCTGCAGTCGTGGAATCCTCAACACTACCCCTAATTGACGCATATATGCATGGACGTCGCGTTTTTCTCCAACATTATTTCGGATTCACAACACTCGGAATTTGGGTATTGCCTAAGCACCGCCGTGCTTTCGCGTACTCTTCAAATTGGTCCTGAATAAAAAAAATAATGCAGACCAAATTTGGGTACGGAAAAGCCACGGCGTGCTTAGCGTCCAAATGGTACACTAGACCCGACTCCTAATTCACAGGGGGGGCAATATGCCGAATTTTTTTTGCCGAAAACGCAACGCAATTTGGCAAAAACTTCCTGCGAAATATCGCGATATAGCCCCCAGTACACAAGGGGGCCAGATATTGCCAAATTTTTTGGCAACAAAAACTGTTTTTTCTGACATACAACTCTTGAGCAATAAGCGACACAAGAGGGACCTTTTTAAGGGGGTATAACGACCTCTGATTTGAACTTTTCTAGGTGAAAAATATACTGAAAACTAGGAGTTTCATGAAAAAACCGAAAATGCTAATTTGTAGATCTATCCTTGATCTTGCGAAAATAATACATCACAAATTATTTTTGACATTACACAATAGGTATAACAGTATTCGTAAAAGGTGACATTTTCAAATTTCAAAAATCTATCTCTCCCAGACGTAATATCCAATTGAAGCTCAAATTTCCCACAGATCACGTAACGGTAGTATATAATTTTTTATAGGAGCTTTTTCGATCCGGCGACTGGAACAATTTCGTAGAACGCCAAATAGCCGACGATTTTTATGAACAATTGCAGACTTTCAAAATCTATCTCCTCCAGATATGTTTGCAAACATACGCTCAAATTTTTATTCAAGTATATCCTGCAGAAAATTTAAAGAGATATAGAGAGCTTTTTGCATTCGAGCCTAGAACTTGAAATATGGATTTTTGGTCATTTTCCCAAAAGTTCCCGGAAAAAAACAGTGCTTCGATTTTTTTCGAAAGTAAGGCTGCAAAAAAAGCCAGTGAAACACTGCATGAGAAAGTTGGCTTACGTCAAGTCGATATTTGAAGGTGTAGTGGTCCAAATTTGAGCTAAACGTATTTTTTAATTCATCTTTTTATAAAATCTTAGAAAAAATCGAAAAAATGCGAAACTTTCGAATTTTTTTTGATGATGGGTTCTTAAGTCACTTAATTATCAACCCGTATCAATTTGGGAGCATTTTTAATGCCTCTAAAGGCCTTTATTAATGCAGAGTCGTATACCCCTTAATGCAAACATTGAAAAACTATCTCCCCCGGTTTCATGTCGAATTAGCAGAAATTTTGACCAAGTTTGTAAAAATAGTAGGCAAAAATAAATCGATCATTTTTTTCTAATTTCGGCTCTAATCTTTTCCAAGATGTGAAAAAAACAAACCGTTTTTTTTTGGCAATTATTCGTCGGAAAAACTTTCTCCTAGGAAAATTTTAAAATTAATTATTTTTTTTCTAAACTAGTCATAACAAATACGAAACAATACATCGATCACTTTTTTGAGATTCGCCCTCAAACTCGTAATATGATTTTTTGAGACCCAGAGGAAAAATTTGCGAAAAAAAAAGTGCTTTGATTTTTGTAAGTGAGGAAATATTTTAATTTTATATTTCACTTAAGTAACTTAATATTAAGTTAAATCATTATTTTTTGGCTGTGTATACAAGAAAGGAAGTTGTAAATAATATACATACAGAGACGCTTTGTGCCGAGACCGAGGCCAGAACAACAATGTTGAGAATATTGGAATTCAATTAGAATTCAAAAAAATTTCGAAAATTTTGAAATATACGAAACAAAAAGGCACATCGATAGCTTTTCGGTATACATTTATACTTTTCATAATGAAGGTTTCAATATCAATGGCTTAGAAATTTGCACCACAGCTGGGGTAAAATTTCTTTCTTGGCTGCTAAAAAGGTCATTTATAATGCATTAAACCAAAGAAAAAGAAAATTATTCTCTGATTATATAATATCCTTTTTTGTTGTACTTTTTGTTGGTACTCTTGTTGTATGATAATTTTTTGCTGCCGTTTCCATAATTACAACGAAATTCTATTAACCTAAATTTTTTGCTCAATTTTTCATGTTGCTGTGGTTTTCAAAAAAGGCAATATAATTTCTCGAGTCGGTATCTCTTGACCCAAATTGGTCTGAAATGAAAAATATGGCCGGAGAACTCAACCGTCGATTATGCTCATAAGGGGGGTTGAGGAATTTATTCGAGCACAGTGATAAGCATACTAATGGCGCATAAGTCCTGTGCATAAGCCCGGCATAAGTCAGCAACCCTCCCCAGATTGAACAAGTCTCGGGGGACTTATCTGCAAAACTAAACCCCTCAGCTGCGGATTATGTTGAGTTGATGAGGTTAAACGTTCTCAAAAAGAATACTCCGAACGACCTGGAAAAAAAATTGGAGCTACCAAAGGGTCAACAATTTTGAGTATGAAAAAAAACCTTTCGGGCAATTGAAACCGCTACAAAGGTTACTATAAAGGTATAAGGTTACTATAAGGTTGATATTTTTGTTGTTATTATCCGATCGCGTTACAAAACTCAAAGGAATCCTTACTGAGGGGTTGAGGTTCGCATATACATCTCCCGGTACTGACCCTACTTATCCCATAAGTTTAGTGCCTATCACTGTGCTCTAGTGCAGTCGGTGAAAATTCCTCAACCACCCTTAGACTAATAATCATGAACGTTGGCGTTTTTCTCAAACAATTTTTCATTCAGACCAATTGGGTCAAGAGAAGGTTTAACGCATTTTCTTGACGCCCAAATTGGTCTTAAGGGGGTACTCAACGGATTTTGAACTTTTAGATTCACTGCTCAGAATGCAAAACGGAACAAGTTATGAAATTCTGAAAACACTCAGGCTGGAGGAGAATTCTAAGAACACTCATTTTTGTTCAACTCCTTTTTTCTCAAAAACGTTGACTGAATTTGATCAAATGCTGTATGAAATAATGACTTGTACTTGGTCTAATAATCTAGAGGTAAGATTTTTTAGGAAATTTCGATCGGACTTGTTTCTAGAATTATGAAAAACCGTTTTTTGTGAGATTTTACAATTTCAAGCTCATTTCATAAAATTGATTCGGTAACTGTTTTTTTTAATTTGAGCATAAGTTGCGACAGACTTGTCTCTTCATTTTCTGGTGAAATCGTTTTTTTCAAAATATGCTCTATTCACAATAAAATTTCATTTTAGTTCAACCGGATGTCAATTTTCAGAATTTCTAAGAAAAAGGAAGTTGACCGATTTAGTTAAAAATACACCAAATGAAAGCTGATAGTTTATTGAAGTAAACACACAAATTTGGCTTACGTCAAATTAAAATTTTGATCCGATATATTCTAGAATCATGAAAACGGCTAAAAAATTTCAACTTGAAACGAAATTTCTCGAATCGATTCGGTAGAGATTTTTTAAAAACTTTAGTATAAGTCGATAAGAAATGTTTCTTGGATTTTAGGTGAAATTATATTTTCTCGAAATCTTCTTCTATAAATAGAAAATGCATTTAGTTTAACACGGAAGTCAATTTTTGGAGTTTACTCCAAATTAAAGCTACTGCAAAATACTGAAGTAAAAGGTGCTCCTCTTTTATGTATTTTTAAAAATTTTCATTAAAATTGAGGTTTAATGTATTTTTTCCCCAAAAAAATACTTTAATGAGTCAAATTAATGTCCTAGGAAAAGTGGGTCTATACGATCCACAGAGCTACAGCTCGCTAATGAGTTTTCATTTTTCGATATAATTTCATAATCTTGAAAGCCTGAGAATTGAACTAATCTGTCGTTTGACACTTCTCTCTCAGAAAAATGATTATATTATCAGAATGAACTCCTGTAGATAATTGTATAGACCCACTTTTGCTAGACACTTGATTGAGCTCATATATGTATAGTAACTTAGAAAAAATCTCGAAAATTTTGAGAAAATCTGCGGAAATTTTTTTTATGATAAGAGCAGATAATGTATTTTGTGGCCTTCTGAGGCTATTTGGTGCATTTATTATTTCCCTCACCTGAATTAAAAAACCGTTGAGTACCCCCTTATAAAATATTTGGATTAAGACTAATTTGGGGTAAGAGAAGGTAAATCCAACAAGGCAATATAGTAAGGGAAACAACAAGACAAACGATTGGCAATTTGGGTCAAAAAAAGGTTCCCATTTTCTCATAAAGAATATAGTAGCGGGGTGGAGACATGGAGATCCTACAAAACTTTCGAGGTTATTTCACATTCGAAATATGAGAGAAAAATCCAATCTGACATATGGAATTGGTTAAAACGCCTTTTTTCGAAAAAAATATGACCGAAGAGAAAAAAAAAGGATCTTATTTTATATCAAACAATAAAAGTTTGTTTGTAAAAGTGTCTTCCGAACTTTGGCTTTTTGGTTTTTTAGTTCTCAGTCGCTATTTTGATTTTTTTTGATTACTTTAGAAAATAAAGACAAATGGAAAAATTATTTTAAGTTATAGACGCAAAATTACAGAAATGTTAACCCTATATGGTTAATTTTTACATGCAAATTTATACGTATAGATCCGGGTCCATTTACACAATGAAGTATATGGTCTAATTATCATCGAAATAACGGTTCGTCCATACATNGGTGTGGGTGTCGCTAATTTTGACAGTTTACGTAGCTATTTTTGGATAAACTAGCAGAGCTGATATCCCAAAAACTTGTGCATCTTGAAGAACAACTCTTCACGGTGAATTGTGATTTAACAGTAATCTGATACGATCTCACCTACGCCGACACCTACGCTTTTAAAAGCCTCATAAAAAATTGCTAAATACGCATTTTCTCCGTCAATTTTTACCAAAAACGAAAAATTATTGATTTATTTATGATTTAAATTGAAAGTGCGCTTATTTCTTTTCTTTCGACGCTACCAAGTTAAAAATTGCACCGAAATCCTTAAAAGTGTTTGAATTTACGGAAAAATTATTTTGAAGCATTTTTGTTTAATTTTCAATTTTTTTGGTTTCTAAAATTTTGTCAAAATTCAAATAAAAATGAAATTGACATGGCCCCCAAGAGACGCCGAATCACAATTTCAAAAAAAACTCTCTAGTGCATAATGACAATTTGTCAAACAAGTCTTGAGCTTTCAGATGCAGTATAAGCCGAAATTGTATCTCCGTAACTGGTGGAGGAGATACCTGTTGACTGAGCCTCGCAAACTGACCATTTCAAAAATTTTAATTTTTGTGTTTTTGCGTTTTTGTCCGCCAAAAGCTAAATTCCGAGAAAAGGGCGCAAATGCATTATGTGTGTGGCTTCTTTGGAGCCTTTTTTTTACTTATTGATATTTTTATTGAATTTTTAATTTTTGTGTTTTTACAGAAAAATAATTAATTGTGCACAGATAAAGTTACATTAAAATAGATTAGAGGTAAATAGCAAAGAAAAAGAAATAAACATTATATAAAAAAATGAAACCTCATTTCAAATCAGCATCAATTTGCAATCAAAATTGCAATCAAAATTGCAATCAATGCCTGACACAAAAAAATAATGAAATATGGTGAAAATTGAAGGAGAAGATACTTTCTGAGTGTTTTTTTAGGAAGCTTTTTAAAAGCGTAGGTGTCGGCGTAGGTGCGATTGTATCAGATTACTGTCAAATTTAAAATGATCGCGAAGAGTTGTTCTTCAAGATACAAAAGTTTTTGGGAGCTCTGCCAGTTTATCCAAAAATGCATTAATAAAAAGTCCAAATCAGCGACACCCACTCCCTTAAAGAGTTTGACAATATGTCAAAATGAAGTGAAATACCAAAATGAGTATAATTTCGTACTCCACCAAGTGCAATCGAATAAATACTAACCAGAGTAGATTTGGGAAATTTAATCTTAAAATATGACGTCATTCANATTTGTAATAAAAACCTCAAACGCCTACGCCATTTCGGCGATATGGGAACTGGCAAGATTTTAGTTTAACATTTTGAAATGGCGTAGGTTTTTTTAGCGATATGGAGCCGGCGATATGGGGACTCCCCCGGTAGTAGTAAATTTAAAATGGTTTATATTCTGACCGAGATTTTTTCTTGAACCACATGCTTGGAAAAAAATTTGACAAATACGAGAAATTTCAGAGACTCATTTTTATTTTTTTGTGAGATACAGTTGGTTGGTAAAATTCAATTAAAAACCTTGACATATTTGTCTTGTCTTAGAAAGTACTAACGCTATTTTTTTGAATCAAAAAATCAGGGTGTTCTATTTCTTCAAATTTAAAATGGTCTGAAATTTTGATAAAAATGCTTTCGGTTCATTTTCGATCCTGCTGTAAGGCTGTCCGCAATTTTCTGAAAAACCAATCCATCAAATGTGAGACCCGTACTAATCCCATTATTCCCCTTCCAACATGCCCCTTCACACCCAATTTCTACGTCGAAGATGATGAATAAGACTCTCACTTCTTCCTTCCAAAAATTTCATGTATCAAAATTCGATGTATCAGAAAAAAAAGCGAAAAAATAAATGTTTAAATAAAACATGGTCTTAATCATCGAGTCGTGACGACTGTCGACTTTGTTGTGTGTCCCCATGTCCGATTCGATCCGGTTAATTATCCTGTTGCACAACTGATTAAAGGCAGAACCAAAAAACAGACAAGAAAAAAACTCATCGCCAAAACCAAACCCTGCTACATTATAGACATTTCCCTGCTCCACCACCACCAAAATTTTTTTTGTCGGCGAACAACATTTAATGAGGAGGTGACACACCTAGCCTAACCGCGGTCCGACCACGGTCTGACCACAGGTTTGGTTGGGTCAGTCACTCCAAAGCAAGGGGATTTGGCTCTGGTCACCCCTCAACTCCGAGCTTCTTACATAACCCTTTGCTAATCAGCTCATTAAGGAAAGAATGGACATCGTTACAAATTAATTTTCAGTTCGCAACAATTCGAAAAAGACAAGACCGCTGAAATGGAAAATGTTCAAAAGCGCTTTAATCATGTAGCTCAAGGAACATGGACTCTTTAATGAGAAGAGAATTCGTCAGGAAAGAATCAACGAATTCTATGGAACTCGGCGAGATTCAAAGGGACATCACGCTTAAGAAAATTGATTTAGGGCTTAATTTAAAGAAAATTAGATTTAAAATATTTGATTTAGAAACGCTAATTGAATTCTGATGCCTAAAATCTATTAACAAATAAAAAATCTATGTGAAATGACCGACGCGATCGAAAGAAAATTTACAAAGCCACGATTTTTTAGTGAAGTATTTACTGTAAAAAAGGTAGTGTAAAATAAAATTCACTCAAGATTAATTTGTAACATGTTTATGAGAAATTGAAAAGCTTGACAATGCGGACTAAAAATTGTGATAAACTCTTACTTTTTGTTGTTGTTTTTTTTTATAAAACATGAGGTAATTGTTTTTTAAAGATAAAAAGCAAAATCGGAGCCAATAACTGTCTTAATTAAACATTTTTTTGCAATTTGTGTAAATTTGATAACAATCATATGTTAACTCCAAAAGTTATCGACATATAAAAAACGACAGATAAAGACCAGTCAAAGTACTGACTACTGGTTCTTTTTTATTTCGCAAGAAAAATTTTTCAGGTATCTTGAGATAGTTTTGTTTTATCTCACTTCCATCTCGAATTAAAATGTAACAATAAAGTTGAAGTATTTTAGTAGATACTATTATTTTTGGAGTTATGAGTCATCTTGGAAAAAATAAGCCAAAAGTTCACCAATGAGCGCTTGATATTTCTTATTATAAAATAAAATCTTCTTTTTCAAGTTCATCAAATAGCTAGAAAAAATCACACGCGGTCATTGGTTGGTGAGATAACTTACCTAAGAAATACCTTTATTTTTAAAAGCCAGTTCACCTCAACTGCATTGAACGTTTTTTTATTCAGGTGAAAAAAGACATACTTTTTCAAGTTCAGCCTGACTGTATCATGTCAAAAATTTCTACAAGTTTGATTTGCCTGCATATTAACAACAATTTTTGAAAAATTTTATTTTCAAAAATACTAATGAAAGATGCCTGCAATAAAATTTCTCCCCAAACAAATTATGTGAATCCCTCAAAACGGACCGATTATGAATTGAATAAATTCGAAAGCTTATGAATAAAACACATTATTTTTAATATGTACCTGCTAGCGAGTTAATTGTACAGAGCAGGTCTCCAAGATTCAACACGTTAACTTTACTCAGATTAAATTCTCCGGATCGTAAATAGTGATGTGGATGAGGCGGATTGAGTTGTCACGGGTTATTAGGGGGTCCGTAATTTTGAGATCATTTTTGGGATCACAGATCAGACACGATGTCACCTCTTAGATCACACTACTTTACAAAACGAACATGCGATAAAGATAATAGAACGAATTAATTTATCTTTACATTAAGTATTTTAGACTATCTTTCAGCCGATTAAAATTTTGGTGGACTCAAGATCAATATCATATACAGGTATGAGAATGCTTATTTTTACGAAAATAGAATCTTATCAAATTTCACATATTCTAAATAACCCCAAAGTTCACCAAAATCTCGGACGATGTAAAGAATTTTTTTCTGGTCATTTTAAGACATAGGATTTTTTTCGTTTTTCTAATTTAAAAAAAAATACTGATTTGAAGGTCAAATTTTCATGCCTGCAGTTATCCAGCTCTAAAAGATGCAAATCAAGCGCTAGCGTTCTTTTGTTCTCTGTAAAAAAGAGTTAAGGATTATTCGGTTAAAGTTTTTTCGATTTAGAGCAAACCAACCACCCGGTCTACCACAATGACGGGTCAAAGTTAAAGGTAAATCTCAAGTTCAACGTAGAAACTTGAACGTACCCTCAAAATAATCGAAAGAGTCGACTTTGTCATAAAAATATTAGCAACTATGGGTCAATTATGTACTGAAAGGTCGCTAGAGAGCAAAACTGGTCAAACCTCATGGTTAATCTCAAGTTTATCGTATAGACTCACAACTACCCTCAAAGGAATCGGAAAGGTCGATTTTCGCATGAACGTATTAGCAACATAGGGTTAATCATGTACTGAAGTCGCCAGAGAGCAGAAACTGGTCAAATAATTGCTATCTAGCGAGTTCAGTACATAACTGATTCAGTGTTGCTAATACGTTCATCAGAAAATCGACCTTTCCGATTTTTTTGAGGGTACTTGTAAGTCTATACGATGAACTTGAGATTAACCTTTAAGGGGGTATGCGACTCTGATT
>SCLH01000503.1:314718-328593 GCA_004367855.1 Oikopleura vanhoeffeni
AACAGGAAGAGATGGTTTGAAGATTCAATCGTAACTATTGAGGCGACCCACCGGTTTTTTGTGATCAAATTTAAAAAAAAATAAATTTTTAAAAAGACAAAAATTACGTCAGGTTTCGCAAAGTCAGGCTCGCGTTGCTGAAATTCGAGCCGAGGGGTCATATTACACGATTTCCTGTTGTAATTGATACCTAGACTTAGGATAGGCAATCCTGAAAATTAAATCGAGTACGACAATTTTTCTGCATTCACGGATCTATAATCTAACTAAAAATTCATACAAATGTTTATTGATCCTCAAATTTAATTGATCTACGATATTATAGTCATTACCAAAAATGAAGTAAATGATAAACGGTAGACGTATCACATAGGCTGGTCGTGAGAAGAAATTTTGTCTGGAAGGACCTGCTGAATCATTATTAACGGTATATATATTTTTTCTCAATTTTACAGTTTTATTTTTAGAAAAAATCGCCATATTTTTAAAAATCAAAACTTCACAAGTGGCAATTGAAAAAAGAACTTGATATCGTTGAAGCATGAATGAGTCCGATAAACTTTATATAAAAATTTGAATTTTTACTAAATATAGCTATAAAAAAAGGCAGTTTGCCCTATCGAACCTTATTAAGGTGAAAAATCGCCCCCGATTCCCTGTTGGCGTCCGAATGCAAATCAGACACCCCGTTTCTGTACTAAGATCGGCGTCACTTAGGAATTACATATTTGTTTTTAATAATGTAATTTGAAGGTTATACATCAGCATATATCGTTTCTGTGAACTTCGTTTGGCGGAATGATTCATTTCCAAATAGCTTTCCCCATGTGGAACTTTTGCCCTTAAACCTATTGAACATATGATTCTGTAGAAGCTCATGATTTTTTAGATTCGAAAATTATTATGGTCAATAATTTCAGGCCGACAATATTTAAAAAGATCGTCGTCTGTCATTTTATGCTGACATTTCTGATTTGAAGTCACTCTTTTAGGACGCTTTTTGAACTGATAAGTTCCAAAGAGCGCTCTAATTTCCTGTGGGATTTTGTTAAATCATCGATAAAACAATATGCCACAGTATGTTTTACGGTCTTTATGATTTTTTTGATCCAATTTCTGATGTATTTTCGTTAACTCTTAATTTAACCGATATTCGCCTTTTTGCGACATACTAAAATATTGCTTTTTAAAAATGCGTGGCTTTTCTCCATTTGGGCCCAAATCGTAACAAAAAGGGTTTATGGACGACTTCTCCTTTGTTCCGCGTAGAACATTCGTTAAGTTCGTCTGTATAACTCGATCTGCTTCTGGAGATAAAATAGAGTTTAATCTATTTAAGAGCCAGGATACCGAGTGTGCGTTATACAACGACCTTAAACCTCGCTTCAAAAGTAAGGACAGCATGTGATATATTTATTTGTCATTTACCCGTAACGGCTGTTTAAGGAATAATTTAGTTGATCGCAAATATTTTTTGCCAATCTAATAGGTCTCAGCCGTTTGAAAGGTTGGCAGTCTTAAGCGTTGCTAAAAAATGCCTACCGCTAAGCGACTGGTAATTGCATAATTGCTTGGGCGAACTACATTAGTTAACCCCCTCAATCTTATGCCCCGCCTGATAATTGTACGTTCTACTACGGTTTTAATATGATCTGTCTAAGTTTAATATTTGTTATTTATTAAAAACGCCTAGTTTTTCGACATCTCTTCTTCAACAACCTTTTCCCCCTCGTAATAAATGGGAGCAGTCCACTTACCAATTGCGCAGAGAGTGGTTCTTTTTGGGTGGAGCTCTATATTTTTTTCTTAAGTGACTTTTTGATGTGCACTAAACCATCTTCGAGAATTTTCTTTATTCGTTATCTCGTTTATCAGACGAGATTGCTAACAAATTATCGTCCAGCGAAACCTAACAAGATAAAACCCGCCCTTAAATTTTGAAAAAACATCATTATAGGCCAGGGTGAAAGTTTAACGGCTCGCGGGGCCGGCTACCTTGTAACGACGCCCCTCATCCGGGTAGTGGAATGGGTTTCGGATTCTTTTGCCATCATTTCAACGTAGAATTCTCTGTCTGATAAAAAGCTTCTAAACCAGCTAAAAGCTCGGTCAGACATAGGCTCTGAAAAAGCTTGTCAAGTAGTTGATAATGGCAAACTGATCCGAAGCGTTTCCGCGCTCGACGAGTAAAATTGGCGCCAAACTTTTCCCTAGTATTTGATTAGCTGCTAAGATAATTACAATTTGTATATAGCGTAGAACACTCATTTTTTGACCAAAGCGCATTTTGTCCTCAGAAAAAGTCAGGTTTTTACGTTTCACAAAAATTTAGGATTTGTGACGATGCCAATTTTTTCTGGTGGGTCGAAGCCAAACAGTTGCAACTGTTATCGGCCTCCACATTAGCGATATTTGAGAGATCGCCTTTTTTTTGGTCCGCACACTTATTTTTCTTTCCAAGCTGTATAATTCAACCCCAAAAGCGGCAACGTTCTCCAAATCAAGTGAAGTAAATATTTTTTCCAGAATATTTAAATTTTCCGCATGGTACGAATCATAACTATAAAATTTCCTTTCTTTACAAGAAAACTACAGAATTAGTCCGTGTATTGTTTGAACATCTTCAGATAAGTTTTTTTTGGTTGAAATTGGTCTCGCGACATTTTCAAAGTTTTCCACTCATTGCTCTCAGTTAATAATATAATTAAAATAATTATTTAATAAAATAAATTTTATTCAAATATTAGAACGATTTTTCAATGTTCCAGCAAATTGGGCCTTTTTTTTCTCCGGAGAAAAAAATGGCCCAATTTAGCTTTTGTTGTTTTGGGCCATTTTTTTCTCCAGTCAAACGCTGTCTAGCCGAACTGGAGAAAAAAATGGCCCAATTAAAAAAAACTCAGGCTGTAGAAATTTTATTTTAATATATTTGGCGGAATAAAATACAAATAAATGCATTTTAGAAGTCTAAATTCAAATTACTGCGTGAGTCAATAATCCGAAGGTAGTTTCTTGAGGTTTTCAAAACCGTCACTTTTGCTTTTATGATTAAAAATGGAGCAAAAAATCAGCCTTAATTCTCACTCTGACTACCCTTCAACTAAATTATAAAATCTAGACCTTGTTTTTATTGACCAATCAAGCGTATCTTCCCAGCCGTCCGGCGGATGGGTGAAATCCGGCTAATAGGTGAAATCCGGCTAATAGGTGAATCCGGCTAATAGGTGAAGGTTTTTGAGCGAAAAACCTTTCACCTATCCGCCGGACCTGCGTATATAAGTGTACACACAAACTTATAGTGTAACTCGGGCATGGCAAAACTTTTTGTCAAACCCTAATCGGAACCCTAATCTTCTCAAGTTGGGGTCCCCAACCCAATTTTTTTCCTACAAACAAGTTTTGCACGGTTTTATATTTGTAATTTAGTTTTTGATTTCGAAGGCACACATTTTCGAACGGAATATAGTTTGGGAAATTCATTTTTCATATGGAGTTGAGGTTCTCGCGTATGCGTCTTCGTTTTCAGGCGTGTAGGTTTGTGCTTCTCTGTGTAATCAAATTCATTTATTTTCAAATTAAATTGAAAATAAAAATATTTGAAATCAATAATAAAATTTTACGTCTAGAACATTTTTTTTAAAGTTAAAAAATGAATCAGAATCAAAAGCTGAAAGTCTCAGTTTGATTATTTTTTTGTGCGGGAACCCGCTGTGGCGAGTTCCCGTTTCCATTTTTGTGCGGGAACCGAATGTTTGGCGAGTTCCTGTAACGCCGTTTTAGACTCAATCTGTCAAACCAGATTGAGACTTTGGGCGTTTATTTACGCTTAAAATAAGGCTCCACAGTGTCCTTATTCGACCGCTTTATTTCTGGTTCGAGTATTTTAATGCAAACAGCTGATTTAGGTCCACTGATTTCACGACGCCCAAAATACAGTGTCTGCGTTAAATACCTCTAGCGAAAATATTGAGTACCTCAGGGATTGAAAATCCATCTTCTCAGAAATTAGTTTTTCGACTCTATTCTCAGAGTATCATTTTTATCTACCTGTTTCAAAGAGTTGATGTTAAAACCTCTTGAACAGAATGATACTCAAAAAGTTAAGCCTTTTTCTGCCTTTTATGGTACTAAAACTGACAATGAATAAATCGGGCTAAATGTCCACCACACATCGAGGGAGTTCTATTTTGAGAAGACTTGTCATGCAGGCCCAAATTTGCCTCCGAAGAGCGTGTGCCCGCTCATAAAATCTACGCATTCCCGTTCGAAACAAAAGCAGGACCGCGCCAAAAATCGAGTTCCCGCTTCAAAAGCGGGAAGAAGTGCCCCGAGACCGCTTAATTTAATAGCGTCACTTATTGCGGAATATAATCTGTTATCTTCAAACCCATAAATAAGCCTTTAATTTAATCTGTCTTGAGGACTGTTGGGACAACTGATTGTGATAAAACAGATTCTTTAACTTAATTGGTCTATGCAGATTATGAATTTATCGGTACTATAAATGTCATAATAATTTGTAATAAAAGTGTTAGAGTTAATAATCACCTTATTTATTCTAAGTATTTTTATTATTCAATAATCTTAGGACCTACTAGAAATCTGCAAGATTTGGACAAAATGCGATTTTTTGATCCCAAAATGGAAACATTTTGCCGAAAAGTCTGTTTGCTTTCTAAATACAAATAGTTTGCAGCATTAAAGTTTACAGGAGCTAGAAGCTAAAAACTTAAAAAATCGTGTTTTACCAATTTGACAATTTATCATGGCAAAAAAAGAAAACTTACAGGTGGTAAGGTTTTTCCTTCTTTTTTCCAACTTGGTTACACTTGATTCCGCGTTTTGATTGTTGAATCTGAGAAACTCTTCTGACACCATCAAACCGGCGGAAAATCAAGTGTAACCAGTTTCGAAAAAAGAATGTAAAAACCTTACACCCTTGTAGGAAAAAACCTATTATTATATACACATATTTGAATTCATAAATAAAAAACTGTTTTTACAAATAGATTGAAATCTTATTGGTTTGAACTTCAACCAATCGAAATAGAACTTAATTTCGAAAATTTCCAAAAAAAATATTTTCGTAATCAGCGCGAAATCTCACTAAAGTTTTATAATCTTTCATTTTTAATCTTCAAAATTTTCACGACGTCGAACAGCCTAAGTTTGGCGCTTAACAAGACCACCTTAGTATTACAATTTCAACATTATGTATGTAGCCGAAGTTACAATGAATAAATGTAATATTGTCATATCAATATAACATAAGAGATCTATCCAGGCGTTAAATTTATCGTGATGTTAAACATGCTATAAAAGCCATAAATAATTTAATAACTCTAAGTAGAATTATTAAAGTACGTTTTACGTAAGTTCTAGGGCGTTGGACGCCAAGGTAGGCACGGCAAGACTTTCTGCTAGGCATACCCTGATTTATTTTCAATTGTAGAATATAAATTATTACTTCCAGACTGAGTTCCAGTAGTAAATTTTTTTTGGAAAAATCGTCATGATTCGCTTAAAAATGAGATTTAATCATTGATGACGATTTTCATGAAAATTATGAACTCTATGTAATTTTTGTTTATGAGCTACAATAAAATAATAATTCTAGGAATGTTTAACCCTTGTGAGCATATAAAAACAAACTGCAAGGCACCAGAGTCACAATTGCGGCCTCTACTTTGAATGTGTTTTACAGAAAGCTTAGGCAGACTGGAACCTTAGGCAGTTGGAATTTGAATTTTTCTGCATAAGAAAGTTGGAGGAGGTAATATTTTTGCATCCGAATTTTATATTCTAGAATTTCAATTTTTAGTTCTAGAAAATAAGTGAGAAAAGCAGGGTACCATATCACGTGATACACGGTCACAGTTGTCTTCACAAGTGACTTACCATCGAAACGATGCACAGGTATCTGACGATTTGAAATAAGGAATTTCAAAAGTCAAAAATGGGTATCGATGTTTTTGACCCATCTTGTAGAGAATTTTTTTCTTGGTCATTTTAAGACGTAGGATTTTTTTTGTTATAAAAATTTTCAAAAAAATGATTTTTTCGGTCAAATTTCCGAGATTTTACAGGGTCTCATGAAGCCAGTTTCTAGCGACTCCGTATGAAGAGCTAAACCGGTAATTTTTTGGCAGGTGAAAATTAAGCGTTTTTTTAGCGAACCTTTTTTTTGCTAGGGCCAGCGACCACGTGGTCGACCTCAAATGACCGGTCAAAGTTCAAGGTCAATCTCAAGTAAGGGTCGACTTTCTAATGAACGTATTAGCAACTATAGGTTCAATGATGTAATGAAAGGTCGCTAGAGAGCAAAACTCAGCAATCTCAAATTTTGACCAGTTTTGCTCTCTAGCGACCTTCAGTACATAATTGACCCATAGTTGCTAATACGTTCATCAGAGTCGACCCTTGCAATATCTTTTGGGGGTACTTTCAAGTCTCTACGATGAACTTGAGATTGACCTTGAACTTTGACCGGTCATTTGAGGTCGACCAGTGGTCGCTGGCCCTAGCCAAAAAAAAGGTTCGCTAAAAAACGCTTAATTTTCACCTGCCAAAAATTAACCGGTTTAGCTCTTCATACGGAGTCGCTAGAACTGGCTTCATGAGACCCTGTGAAAATCTCGAAAATTTGACCGAAAAATCGTTTTTTTTTGAAAATTTTTCATAAACAAAAAAATCCTACGTCTTAAATGACCAGAAAAATTCTCTACAAGATGGGTCAAAAACATCGATACCCATTTTTGACTTTTGAAATTCCTTATTTCAAATCGTCATCTGGCCTACGTCATCGTTTTGTCCGCTTTGGATTTATATCTCATACATCAAAAGTAAATTTATAAATAAGTCAAAAAATTTGATGAAAAATCATGATTTTCGATTAAAAATCTTCATTTTTCCTATAAAAGCAGATTATTACACTTTTTTTATTATTTTCAGTTCATATGGTAATGAAGTACAACTGTTGACAAGCTTTTGATTGCTTAAATTCACTTTCATAATTAATTTAAATTTTTCATGGAATACTTTAAGTTGAAAAGTTTAGAAAATTTCACTTCCGAAAAATATCTGCCCTAGATACCAATAATTTGTATTTAAAGCTGTTATGCATGCACAAAACGCTTTCCTAAAAAACTGGCTAATCTCACACTTGTATTTTATGTCTAGTTCTGAAATAATTTTCAGGAAAGTGAAACATAGGCAAAAAATCCTTATAAATCAACACCTCGTAATTCTGGAAACACATACTCGAAAAATTTCAAATATTTTTTCGAACCGAATCAAAATTTTTTATTAATGTATGAAAGAAAAGATTCTACGATCCCGTTTTTTGCCGTTTTTGAAATGATTTTAGTCATGCTAGAGCCACAATTGTGGCTCTGTGCTCACAAGGGTTAACAAAAACATTTGCTTGTTTTTTTGGAAACATTTTCAATTTTTTGACCGATATGTACAAATAGCGATTTTATTTAAGGAAACTTGTAAAATATTCGAAAATTCTTAAATTATCTTTCTTTTGCCTAATTTTCCCCCTTTTTCAGATATGTTTTATTTTTTCACACCAGTAGTTCGTTCGTGAGAAATTCAAACAATGTGGGATTATCACACGTATACAAACCTATATTTTAAAATAAACCAATGAAATCGGCTAAAATTTGGGCGGCCACCCAATCATAGTCCCGCATTTGAAATCATTCGAATTGTCAGGAATAATTCATAAGGAGAAAATAAAAATTATTCATTAGTCAAAATACTTGTCATTATAAGACTTTTTAATAAGGTCGTACAAACGTAGAAAGTTTCTACTAGAAACCTCAAAACGTAGAAAATTATATAAATATTTTCTAAATTAACGTTCTAGTTATAAAAAACAATTAAACTTTTCATTTTTATAATTTCATTTAAAGTTAAAATTTCGAATCGGCTATATGCAATTTTTTGTCCTAAGCTATCATATATGAGAATACAAATTTTTGCCTATTTCAACATTTTTTTTCGACCCCCTCCGACCGGTGACAGCCTAGTTCAACGAAATCACATTTTCTGATTCGAAATTATTTGGAAAATTTTCAAAAAATTAAAAAAATATAATATAAATAAGACTTTTATTTGTTATGGATCAAAAGAGACTACCACCTCCTTAAATGCAGCATGTTCTACACAAGATTAGTGAATTTATGCTTCTTGCTATTTTTTTGAACTTTTATAAATTAATATTCCTAATTTTGTAAATTCAATTTGGAATTTTGGGTGAACCCTGATTGTGTAACCGGAATATCGATTAAGGAACGAGATACAATTTATGTCATAAATTCACAATTAAACTGTTTTAATTCAAATCAAATGCCGTAATTATGTAATCACCATAAGTTTTGGCGACAATGTAAAACCTCTTACCACATTAAAATTTCTGACGGGCCATTTGCGAGTAAGAAGACTAACGAATAAGAAGATTTAGCCCTCCGAGGCATAGAGGCTTTTGAACGGCTCAAGCCACTTTAAATCAGCCAAAAATGATGGAAAAAATGATCGCAGAAACTTCTCTTCAGAATACATTATAAAGTTCAACAATGATAATCTAAAAATATCACAAAAATTTTCGCTTAAAGGGGTAACCGACGGGTTTTACTGATTTTCAAACGTAGTACCTGAGCTAACCGAATCGTATTGAGGTTCAAACTTCGGTCTAGGCGATATTTGTTTGCAATGTTTTCAAAAAATGGTCTGTCAAAAGTTTTTTGTATGACGGACCGTGGCCGGTTACACCGGTCCAAAAAGTGATTTTTTCCATTTTTGACCCATTTCATCTGCCTGGATATCAAATTTTTTTTTTCATTTCCAGTATAACTTTATTTGTGAGCTTAACAGCGCGTACAAAGGCTGGATTTTCAATTTCCTTGTTATTTAGGAGAAATTTCCAAATTTAGTCGAGACAATAGTCAGATTTTTTTTTGAATAAAAGCACTTCTTTAAAAGTGTGCAAAGCGAGGCCGGTACAAAGAGTTTTTTATTTTTTTTCTCATTAGCTTTTTTTAGAGGCAGTCAACAGTTTTATTTACCCTCAAATTCGTCAAAAATATGGATTTGAAGAAAATTCCAAAAAACTTTTTTGAGTAAAAATCATATTTTTATACATTTCGTCAGTAACGTTGCACAATAAAAATTAGTTGTGTAAAAAATAGTCAGATCGAATGTCTAGATCACGAGAAAAAGTTTTATTTACCTGAAAAATACTTAGAAAAATCCATTATTATGCAAAATTCGGAAATTTTTTTATCGAAAATTATATTTTTTAGGTTTTATAAGCAAACGCGTTAAAACATAAGAATGCAGCTAAAATCAGCTTTCTATCACATTCTGAGTCTCGAGACACAAGCCTTCCGTCGGTTTACCCCAAATTTCTTGGATCTAGAAAGATTTGGAATTTTTTTTTTTTTCGAAATGTAAAAAAATTTTATTGCCATGTTCAAGATCTAATTCACGTACCTAATGCAAAAAATAGAGCAAAAAAGTATTACTTTCAAAAGATACACTGGCACTCGGGTTCATAGGAAAATACAAACTTGGAAAAATAAGAAATTTTGGGAAATTTTTTGACATCGAAAAATTTGTTTTTATTATTTTGGGAAGCAAACCAGCCACGAAAATGACAATGCAACTAAAATTAGCTTCCTATCATCTCTGAGTCTCGAGATTACAGCCTCCGTCGGTTACCCCTTAAGGTATGTTGGTTCCTAATTTGACATTGTTCTCGATTAAATATTGCGAACAGGGCCTCAGATTATAATTCAGATTAGCCAATTTGTATGAACTATCCTTCATCTGGCGTACACAGTGTCAAAACTTTTTTGGCATCGAATAAACTCCATAAACATTAGCTAAACAAGGAGACCTAAGCCAAACCAAGAATTCCTTACTTTCCTCTGAGGTTATATTTTGAAATAAACCTTAAATTTTAACATAACCTGTAAATAATTAGTATACAAAATCTTCTGCACAGTGGCGTTTTGTCGATAAGTGCTTATTTTTTCTAGAACATGCAAAAAACCACCGTTTTGGACATTACGTCTATAAAAATCCTACTCTGCCCAGGTTAAATTGGCCAACATAGCTCAAAATTTTGCAAAAGGCTAGTTAAGAACAAATAAGAAAGCTTTACAATGGCGTTTTTTGGCAATTTCAGCTCCTGAAACCTCAAAATATGAATTTTTTCAAGAGGTCACGTGAAACATTTCAGAAAAAATTGTGCTTTCGATTTGTTTTCGAACGTAAGGTCTCAAATAAAGCTGGGAACACTGAAGGGAAGTGGCTTACGTCACCCGATATTTGAGTTTAGTGGTTCAATTGACACAAACGTATTTTGGAACATAACTTTTGAGAAAATACTTTGGAAAAAAATCGAAAAAACGCAAAAATTTCGAAATTGTTTTTTTGTTCTTATTTTGGTTGTTTTGGCTTTTAAAACACAAACGATTGATTTGTTCATTTTGTTATGACATAATAACTGGAGAAGAATGTAGGAACCCACCATACCCTTAAGTCATACTTTTCGAAAAAAATAGATTTTTGACTCAAATCTGGAATTTAATAATTTTCAAATCAGTCAGATTTTTACGAAATGTTTTGAGTACAATTTTTGCAAAAGAACAAAGGATTAGCATTCATGGACATATCTGGAGAAAATATTTCTTGGAAGTTGAATTTTCAAATACATATCTTATTTCGATATTAGTATGGGATAAAATAATATGTTTTAAAAATACTTATTTCGTGAAAATCAGCAATGGCTAAGCCATATTGTAATTTGTAGTACAATCTATTCTCAATACACATATTTATATAGAACCAATTTTCTAAATAAGTATTGTTCAAATAGTGAATTATTAAAATATCTTTTGATTACCAACAGATATACAGCAGGCGTCCGGCGATAGGTGAAGGCGGATAGCCGTCCGAAGTCGATCCGGCTGATAAGATGAAGGTTTTTGAGCGACCAAAACTTTTCTTCCTGGTCGTCCGGCGGATAAGTGAAAAGGCAAAAGAGTAGGGTTTTTTTTTAAACGACTTTTTTCCCCCAGGCAAAGAGATTAGGGCGTGTTTTTTGAGTGGTAATTTTTTTTTCTTAGATTATATTTTAATAGAAATTTAATTTAATACAAATTTTAATTAATTATATTTGGCCGAATAAAATCAACTAAATGCATTCTAGAAGCTAAATTGAATTTCTTCGTGATCAATAATGCCGAAAAGTTAGATTTATGAGGTTTTTCCAAAACAAGAAATTTCTAGAATTCGATTAAGACATTTCCGACTAATTTTATGTCATGCATCATTTTCGGTGGTCATATTCACCAATAAAAAATGTTCATATCATGGTGGAATACCGGTTATGCGGGTTTAAGCCACCAAAATCATTCGAATTTTGAAATTCTAGATTTTGTTCTAGATTGTTTCCAACAAAAAATAATTGGCCACCATGAGATTTCCTTGGGTCCCTTCAGTCATAAGCCGATATTATTGTATCATAAATTAATTTCATAAAGGGGCTAAACAAACCCGACACCCACCAACCCCTTAAACATTAAATTACTAAATTCTCTAGACCTTGCATTTTATTGACGCACAGAGCGTATCTTCCCAGCCGTCCGGCGAATAGGTGACAGATCCGGCTAACTAGGTGCCAGGTTTTGAGCGACAAAACTTTCACCTATCCGCCCGGAGCCCTGCTGTACTCAATGGCAGACAAGTATTGAGTAGAACAGAGCACTGCGCAGTTTTGAGATAAACATAACATTTTCCTGAAGCCTACACGAGGTAGGTAATCACGTTGGTTTAATTGACCTTCGCTTTTCCAACCGTTTTGTTCTAGAATTAAACATAAAGTTTCTTCTAGAATATGCATTTTTTTTTCGAAGTTTAAGTCTCAAATTGATCATAAAAACAAAGNTCGGAAGGGTCGACTTTCTGATGAAAATATTAGCAACTATAGGTCAATTATGTACTGAAATGTTGCTAGAGAGCAAAAACTGGTCAAACCTCAAGGTCAATCTCAAGTTCATCGTATAGACTCACAAGTACCCTCAAAATAATTCTGTACTGAAGTCGATAGAGAGCAATTATTTGACCAGTTTTTGCTCTCTAGCGACTTCAGTGCATGATTGATCCTATGTTGCTAATACGTTCATCAGCACATCGACCGATCCAATTTTTTGAGGGTACTTGTGAGTCTACACGATGAACTTGAAATTGACCTTGAGGTTTGATAAGTTTTTGCTCTCTAGCGACCTTTCAGTACATAATTGACCTATAGTTGCTTATATTTTCATCAGAAAGTCGACCCTTCCCATTCTTTTGAAAAACTTTCAAGTCTCCACGATGAACTTGAGATTGACCTTGAACTTTGACCGGTCATTGTGGTTGACCGGGTGGTCATTGTGCCCTTAATCGAAAAACTTGAAATTGTATCAGCCTTTTCTCCTGATTGCAGAAAAAAGAAGTGCGCTAGCTCCTGATTTGCAACTTTTACAGCTGGCTAAAGTTAGTCATGAAAATTTGACCTTAAAATCAATTTTTTTTTGAAAAAATTTAAAAAACGAAAAAAATCTTACGTCTTAAAATGACCAGAAAAAAATTCTCTACAAGATAGCTTAAACACATTGAAACCCATTTTTGACTTTTGAAATTCCTTATTTCAAATCGTCNCACGATGAACTTGAGATTGACCTTGAACTTTGACCGGTCATGAGAGGTCAAATATTGGTCGCCGACCCTCAATTAAAAAAACGGGTAGCCGAAAAACGCTTAATTTTCACTGGCCAAAAAATCAGCCTTCTAGCACTTCATACGGCTTCGCTAGAACTGGATCACATTTACCTGTAAAATCACGAAAAATTGACCTTAAAATCGATTTTTCTTTGAAAATTTTTCATAAAAAAAAAAATCCTGAGTCTTAAAATGACCAGAAAAAAATGCTCTACAAGATAGGTTGAAAACATCGATACCCATTTTTGAGTTTTGAAATTTCTTATTTCAAATCGTCTTCATTCGTTGCCTCAACTCTCAGCGTTCAGAGCAGCCAATCAGAGTCGCTTTGGCTAGTGGGGACAAAATGAATAACCGAAAATTTTGCTAGAGCAATCAACCCCCTCGAATGGAGGGCTTCGAATCGAGGCCCTTGATAGTCCGCGTTGCGATCATATTTGCCCCGGACACGTGACAAATATTTCATTTTCTCAACAAAAGACTGACTTTTTACCATTGTCATGTCGAAAATCAAGATTATTCTAAAATAATAATTTGAGTCGGTCAATTCTGACTCATTCATGTATTTATCGTAAAAACGCCTGGTGTAATTCATGTGATCTGTGAACCAAAACACAGTTATTTACATGTAAGTTTGTCATACTGTATAAAGTTTATCCCAGGTGAAAAAAATTCGAATTTTCAAGCTTTTTACCTTCATTTTTCTTTCTGGTTTGTAAGATCTTCGGCAAACTTTTCATACAAAACGTAACAATTTCCCTTTTCCTTAAAATTTCTTCTCAAAAACTGTTTAAAATTCCGTTTAATTCGCGCTTGTAATATTTTATTTTCTTTAAATACTTTCTGAACTCAAAATCTTTATAATTATTGATGATCTCTCAATGCACGAGGCTGAGCCAAACACAAAAACGTCGTAGCTCACTCAGAGAAGAGATTACGCCTACGGCTATACACTTCACAACCAAACAGTTATCGCACACAAAACTTATTATACTTATAAAATTGCTGACTAAAACCATAACAAATTCGAGATTATAGAAATTCTACAAAAAATGTTTTTTGAAAGATGCAAAATTAACTCAATGGCGGACAATTTTATAT
>SCLH01000503.1:331444-344028 GCA_004367855.1 Oikopleura vanhoeffeni
CGTGAGTCAATAATCCGAAAAGTAGTTTATGAGGTTTTCAAAACCGTCACTTTTGCATTTGTGATTAAAAATGGAGCAAAATATCAGTCTTAATTCTCACTCTGACTAGTAGTCAGTGACTACCTTTTAACTAAACCCGTTAACTAAATTATAAATTCTAGACCTTGATTTTATTGACCAATCAGAGCGTATCTTCCCAGCCGTCTGGCGGATAGGTGAAATCTGGCTAATAGGTGAAGGTTTTGAGCGACAAAACTTTCACCTATCCGCCGGACCCTGCTGTACTCAATCAGAAAAAAGTATTGAGTAGAACAGAGCACTGCGCAGTTATTGAGATAAACATACATTTTCTGAAGCCTACCATGAGGTAGTATCACGTGGTTTAATTAACCTTGCTTTTCAAACGTTTTGTTCTAGAATTAAACATAAAGTTTCTAGAATATGATTTTTTTTTCGAAAGTTTAACTCTTCAAATTGATCATAAAAAAAAATTGAAGGTTGATCTTATAAGAGTTTTCTGTAAACAGCGCTCAAAGTAGAGCCTCCTGAAAGGCTATCGTGCCTCGGCGGAACTTTTTTTTCTATGCTTCGGAGGGTTAAATGCGTAAGGGGTGTTTCAAGTTATCATCAACTGTACACCAAAACCTTATGGTGATTACATAAGTACTGTACTGTCAGTCTCAACGATGTGGGTGACGATAATTGGGCTCTTTTTCCATATTTTCAAGTGAAGTTTCTGAGAAACCTGGCTTCAGAAATAATTTAATTATTTTCCAAATACTTTAGGAAGTTGCCAGTACTATTCAGATCATCAGATACTTCAACCTACGCTCAGGAAATGATTTTATGTAGGGGTCCCTAAAAGCACTCAAAAGCCTACTCCTCATTTATTCCTTAAACATTTTTTCCTTAACATTTTTTCTTGTTATTTACAATTTGAAAAAGATATAACTTATGATCAAAGCATGAGAAAATGTTTTTTTATTGTTTTATATTCAAAAACAAAACCTTAAAATTATTATGCAATTAAAATGAATAAACATACCAACCGGTTAAAGACATGATCAAAACGTTACTTTTTACAGCTCCAGAAGAATACAGGTTTCAGTGTATTTCTAAAGAAAAATATATGTTTCTCAGATCATTTTTAAGGCTTTCTCAAACTGATCATTGATCCAGTTTTTTTATTATTGTTTTATTTCTCTTAAAAAATTTCTCATATACATCGTTATATGAAAATACATGTTAATTTCGAAATTAAGTGGTAAAAAAAATACAGGGCTGGTTGACTATGGAAAAATATTTTCTTTGTTCATTTTTCAAGTTCGTCATTGTTTTTTTATGGGGGAAATCGACTAAGATCTCTCGCAATCAGTTATAAAGTGAGTGCGGCGCATCATTCCAGAGTTATGCATTACATTGATACTTTAACATCAATGTATAATACATACAATTTGTTCTTTCCCTATGAAATATTTACGCAAAATTTTTTCGAGTACTGTTTTCTTGAACGCAATTTTTAATTCGTTTTACTTCGATGCCGAGAGAAAAATATCTGAAGCACGACCAAACGAATTCTGAGGATAATTTCGCTGAAAATAGTAATTGAAACTTTGGTCAAATTATTGAAAACATTGGCGATGAACATTTAATATTTTCTCATTTTCAACATTCAAAAGAAAATCCAAAGAATTCCGAATTTTATTTTACCGATTTTTTAATAGGAAAAAAATTTTAATTGTTGGATTTTGTGGTTTTTTTAAGAATTTTTACCTAAAAAGTGATTTTTTATAAAACTTTGCAATTTAATTGAAAGCTTTGACAGACTGCTATTTAATTTTTTTATTTACATTTTTTTATGTATGGTTTAGAAAAATTCAATTCCGAAAAAATTTCGATTTTTTTCAGGGAAAATTGTTCATTAATATATTGCCTTATTTGGGAAGCTATAGCTATGTTACATACAAAGCCTATGTGGTATATGACTGTTTTGGGCTTGTTTTAGAATAAAATTGCCTAACAAATGTAGGACAAAAATTATGATATAGCGCCTTCTAGAAGAATAATTAGCTTTGGACATATTTACACATTATTACATTTATTGCATAATCTCCCATAACAGTTAGTATAAAAATAAAACTTATTTTATTAGTTCTTCATCTCACACTGTTTTTAGCAATAAAAATAAATAAAAAATGTCTCCAATCGCCTCAGCCCGTCCTCTCAAATGCAAATTGTGCTCCCGCCGATTTAAATATGCAATTTGTATGAAAGATCATCTCGAAAAAGATCACACAGCCGAGTTAATTGTTAAAATGAAACAAGCTTATGTCCGCCGGATGCTCAGAGTTAACAAGTTGCTCATGCAAAGGCAAATTCAACTCAACCAGACGGTCCAACAACCGGTTAGAGTTTCGGTTATCAAACCAAATGGAAATCACTTTGGCGCTTTTGTGGCGGTTTAGAAAATTTTGCTTTCTTTGTTTGTTACACTAAGACGCTATTCTGTTCATTCATTATTTTTAAAATAAAATAAAACCTTCGATGAAAAACGTTTTTGAGTTTTTAAATATTTAAGCTCTTGAAAATCTAGTTAAAATCGCATATATTTTTTTCCAACCAAAGTGCCATAGCTTATAGGCCATAGGGTGTCCACACCGTGTTAATTTTGGCTTTTGGAAACGACTCACTCGATTGAGCTTTGAGATAGCTCAAAATTTCACCCACAGATATCCATAAAAAGATCTAAGAAAGAAAATTGTCCGAATTTGTCTCTTATTTTTCAAAAACATTTTAGATTTATTATAAGTCTTTGAAAAAAATCGTAAAAAAGATCCGACTTTAATTATTTTTCTCTGAATATGTGTGGTCATATTGAGCTACTCCAAGAAAAACTCAATCGGATGAGTTGTTTCCAAAAGCCGAAAAATGTATTAATCTTGTTTTGGGAGATTCGATTGATTCATAGATTTCATACTTAACTACCATGATTATTGCGATTTATAATTTCATACATTATCATTTGAAACTTTGTGCCTAAAAGTTCCTAGCCTGGAGTATTGGTTCTAAGAAAATACTATTTTTTATGAATATTTTGAAAATTATTTTAATTTTTTGAAAATTTTTCTTGAATAAATGTCAAAAAAAGCTAAGAAACCATTTTTAAGTTTAAAATCGACCTCTTTTGGTATTTTAATAAAAAAATCTTATTTTGCTATAGAGTTTAATTATATTTAAAAGTCAGTTTTTTGCGTGAAAACCTATTAAATAGTCAATTTTGAATAAAAATCTGCTAGAAATTGAGTTTTTTTAAACCAATATAGAAAATTTGTGTTGCTTGGTAATAATTTTCATTTTATTAGGGTTGGTTCAACATAGGCTTTCTTATTCATACGTTTATTTTGCATAACAAAAATGTGATTTTTAGAAAATAAGATAATTTGTACTAAGTTAGTACTACTAACTCCAATTATTATTAGTTAATTTGAAACTAATTGTTTTAATTGAGGGTTTAACTTTCCTACCTATAAGTACAATTTAAAAGTGTAATTATTTCCATAGTCTGCTATTTAACCGAAGTTAATAGTCCAAAAATTGCTACCTTCATTTTCAAAACGTCATTTTATCTTGACAATAATTATCAAACTCTCGGGTACGGGCACAGGCTAAAATCATTCAGCTTGGCAAATGGCTTCGAATACGTATAAATATTTGAGTTTTTCGAGCATTTTTTTCAATTTTGACTTGGCTCGATTTGAATTTTATGATTGCAAAAGTAATAATCTATATTTTCTCATGAATATGCAATTAACCAGTGTTTTTTGGACATTTTTCGTCGGAAAATCTATCTTCTCCTAGGAATTTTCGAATTTTCGAATTGAAAAGCTAGCACAAAAAAATAGAAACTTCTATAGGAAAATGTTTTACGGAAATTCCATATAATCTTCGAATATGAATTTTGTAGGTCACGTGAAAAATTTCTGAAAATACAATTTCTGGGATTTTTCGATAATAGGCTCAAATGAAAGCCAGAAAACACTGCTGAGAAATTCTGCTTACCACAACACGATATTTTCAAATTTTAGTGGTCAAATTCGAACAAACATTAATTAAAATAAAATTTAAAAAAATTCTTGAAGAATAACATGAAAATTTTGAAAGATTTTGTTTCATAATTTCATTGAAAGTACAGCCTGAGTTTTCTCGTTGACCGCAATTTTTTATTCCGCAAAAATGAACCAATCAAGTACAGTTATTCCGGATATTGACCGATCACCATCGAGTATTTCTGCGGAATAAAAAAAACGCGGTCATCGAGAAAACTCAGGCTGTACATTTTGTAACCCTCAAATTAATTAGTAGCATTTTAAATCTCAATCAGACCTAATTAGCCTAGCAAACAAAACGTTCTCAAATATTGGATACATACAAAATTTTACCGTTTCCGATCCTATTCATTAATTGTTAGAACGAAAAATGGTATTCTGGGCGAAATTTGTCCTAATTTTAATTCGATATTTTTAACTGTACAAAAGTTCATTTTTACAAACAAAATTCAGCCGATTTAATTGACTTCTAAAGTGAATAATCTGTTCTCAAATAAAGTTTGGAAGCTTTTTGAATATAAAAGTTTTATAAACTAAGTAAAAGCCACTGCATTAAAAAGTAAAAATCTTTTGCATGACAGATTGTTTAAATCTGAACTGTCAGTTGCGAATAATCGATTTGCTCTAGATGCATAATTTTAATTTTTTTTTTAGATCTTTCTAATTCTTAAAAATTATTCTAGGAGTCACATTATAATAACTTTTAATTCAGTTGAAAAAAGGAAAAAAAAATATTGAGAATACCATGGCCCAAAGGCTGTCTGGGAATGTGTTCCATAATAGAACTTAATGTGACTCTAATTTTTCTGCCTGTAATTTTATAGAAGAAAAATGCTAAAATCGATTGTTTAACCCTTTATCAACTTTGGCTCAAATAACGCTGTTTGGGAGATTTTCTAGGCGTAAATATAATATAAATTAAATATAAAATAAAAATCTCCTCAACAGAATCTTCTAACCAAAGTGTATAAAGGGATATGTTTTTATTAGTACAAAACGACCCAGTGACCAACAAAATTGTTCGTTTTTTGATTTTTTCCCCATTTTTAAAGTATTCTGTAGCTATAAACATATTCGCTTGAGCTTTAAGTATTTCTTTTCGAAATTTCCAATTTTTGCTGTCAATTTAGTGCTTATATTTGTGAGAAGATTTCTCGAGACTGTTTTCAAAGATCATTGCTACTGTGGTGCAGCTACCACCAGGATGAAAGTCTGTAGTTTGGTTAAGCTCGGTTAACTCGGTTGGTTAACGCAGATAACATTGTATTGTATATTTAAATATAACTTTTCAGCTTCTTAGCTTCCACAAATTGTGCTATATATGCAACTGAATCGTTTTATAGCATAATTAATAAAGGTATAGGCTATAACCTTTAATTAACTTATGCTAAAAACGATTCAGTGCATAATATGCACAATTTGGAAGCATAGAAGCTAAAAGTTATATTAAAATATACAATACAAATGTTATCTGCGTTAACCAACCGGTTAACCGAGCTAACCAAACTACACTGACTAACCATTTATGGAAACCACTTCGCAAAAAAATGGTTTCCATAAATGGTAAGGGTTTCCATTAAATGGGCATGGGTTTCCATTAAATGGTTATGGGTTCCATTACATGTAATTTGGGCAAAATTCCGCAAAAGTTGTTTTTTCAGCGTGACAAAGTTGAAAAAAGATTTTGAAAATTTCAGTTTTTTTCTAAATTCATGTTCAGGGATTCAATATAGGGCAGCCGAATCACAAACTTTTCAGAAGTAGTGTGGAGCGAATTAAACTTCCCAAAAACAGAATTATTTACTGCAAACATCCTTGTTTTCAAAAATTTGGTTTCCAAATGTAATGGGTGTCCATTAAACGGGTAAGAGGTTCCATTATCCGAGTTCCATAAATAGAGTAGTGGTACTGTTTGTCTGCTTAAACAACAATTCAGTTGAAATCGAGTCTAATATCCCTTACTCACACTTTGTGTATAGACATTGCAGTACCAACAACTAAAATCACACGTTAAAAGGAGTGGTGGGCTACGCCATTCTACAACCAGAGTGTGATAAAGGATAATAAATCCTATATAATTCACGGCATGGGCACCGTAAGGTGCCGCACTTAAAATATACTCAGCCAAAACGCTATTGACCCTTTTATATAAAAAATTTACAGCTGAGGTTTTTTTTGTTCTGGCTGCGCTTTTTTATTCCGCCCGGGTAGACCAGTCAAACGTAATACAAAAAAGCGCTTTCTAGTACAAAAAAATATTTCGACAATGGTTTTTTTTGTGGAACAAAAAAATGTCTCGCGGAATAAAAAAAACCTTTGCGGAATAAAAAAGTGCCTTCGCGGAATAGAAAACGTCTTTATGTCACGTGCCGAAAATGAGTCATCAATGATCTTAAGTGAGTTGGTGCTTAGAGACAGATTTGAAATTTTTGAAATTTTTTTCTCTTGATTATAAACTTTTTGTCACTTCGGAATTTTCGAACAAAATTTTTTTCGAATGAAAGGTGCTATCTTTAAGCTTACTTTCTCTAATCTGATTTTTTTCAGCTTCATAATTTTCATTTTATAAATCGCCCTTTGAAAAAACACTCAAAAAACGGGAGATTGCTATCGAAAGTGTCTAAATTGAGGTAAAATAATTTTTTTATTAATAAGTAACCGCAGAAAACGGTCACGACCAACGAATTAAATTTATTTTTTATGTTTTTATACGATTTCTACCTCAAAATCGAAAATTTTCAAAAAATTCGAAAAAAAACGAAATTTTAGCACATCGAAAACAATATTTGTTTTCATGAGATGAATGAAATAAATAGATTTCTACTGAACCGTAGTTTCGTTGCAAACATTATGATTTACAGTATGAACAAGTGCGTCGAAACAAAACGACGACATCTTTGAAAAAATTAATGTCATGGCATTATTTTTAACAGTGATTTCAGAAAAATCAATTTTAAAAATTTATCCGATATTCCAATATTTCCAAATATTTTCGACCAAAAATCACGAAAAATTTCATATGATTTTTTAAAGAGCATATTAAAAATATGTGGTCACTTACGCCAAAAGTTAAAGTGGCCATTCTTGAAATTTTTCTTTGTTAAAACAAATAATAAAAAACAAAATTTGAACAAAAAATAAGGAAAATTTTCATAATTTTCGGAACTTTTTTCAAAAATTTCTCAAACTTTGACGAATTCGAAAAGTTAAATTCGCAATCAAAATTTTCTCAAAAAACAATAAAACGAAATATTGAGTCTTTCTCAGCACGCGTCATAACTTTGAGCCAGTGTCCAATCACAATACTCGATTGTCGACTGTCAAGACCGCGATTTCATTGTGTCACTTTCAAAAGTTATGCACGCGTGCTGAGAAAGACTCCTATAGTGAATAATTCTTCGATATACCCACAGTAAAGTTTAAGAGCCCATATCCGGATTTCTCTCAAATCACGATGAAATTGAATATGTCTGTCTACCCGGCGGAATAAAAAAGTGCAGAACGAGAAAACTCAGGCTGTATACTTCAACATACTTTTGTTTGTTTGTTTTTTTATGGAAAAAACTGGCGGTCTAGGTAAACATATAAAATATTGATAATTCACATAAATCAATATTAATTTTTTTAGAAACACTATTTTTTGATCAGTTTGCAAATCACTTGAGGCCTACTGCGAAATTACTCCGACCCAATCTGCGAAAATATTCTCAGTACGAGAAAGTTCTGATTTGAAAATGATTGTAATAAATCGAAAGCTTATCAAAAATTAGTTTTTCTAAAAAAATGCATATATAATATATCTCGAAAACCAAAAGAACAAACCAATATTCAAACGCTTCGTTAGATTGTTATTAACGCTTTTTCAAATTTTTGCAGATGGCGCTACTAAGCTTCATTTGAAAAAAATACGAAATTTGAATTTTGCCTTTCCCAAGGTCGTAAAATTATTTTGAAAACATTTTTGAGATCTCCGTGTTTGTTCAAGTCATAAACAACATAAAAATTTGTATTTTTGTAATTCAACAAAATCACGATTTCTGAGTTGAAATTAATGAATAAAATTTTCGATTTTTTTATAATTTTGTGGAAGTCAACTGACTTTGGTGAATTCAGTAGAATATTTATAACACTGTTATTTGTTATGGATCTAAGTTAATTTGGAGACCCTAAAACCTCTTTAATATCAAATACAAAAACAAAAATCAAGAATTTTATTTTTGCTTAACTCGTAGACTTTAGACTCGAAGACATGAATACTGCGTCGCCATACTTATAAATCGAGCCATATATAGCACAGTTTCATTAATCAACATACATTTTCAATAAGCTTAAAATAATATCAGCCAATTTGCTATACAATTAAAAACCAAAAACAATTTTTAAACGAATTAAAAGGCATTTAATGAGGATAAGAAACAAAAAGTTGCAAAATACCTCCAGTTACATACAAAAGTGCATAATAAGATGAAATTAAACCTCAATTTATATTTGAAACTACTCATATAAACACAAATTATTCTATCGCTCTGTCTAAAAATAATAATATGTTATATACAAAATTCCTAGTAAAATGACTCTTTAATTTTTGAGGAAAACTTATTTCTCGTGAATAATAAAGATTTGCTCTCACCTTCTCTCTCGTCTACCGCATTATATGTAATCAGCATTTCAAAAGTTATGACTTCTAGAAATGCTCTATTTAAACTAAAGCAATACTATGCAAATAGAAGTCTTAGAAATTCGTTACAATCTTTGAAGGGGTCGCCACTGATTTGAGTACTTTTGAAAAAAAGCATGTAGTACCAATATACAGTAATTTGAAAAAGTACTCAAACTACGTCAAAAAAATTCCAGGGTCAACTTCAAACGTTTTTAAGACATTTTTCTCATTACACCAAAGTCCGAATAAAATCAGGTGACGAAATAATTCAAAATAAGGTTTGAAATATGTCATAGATAAATCCTTATTTCTCGAAAAATAAGATCAGGTGACGTGTTTGGAAAATATTATATGTTCAAAACTCTTAAATTAGGTGTTAATTGCCCCAAAAAATTTTCGGCGTAATTTGATCACTATTTGTTTACTTTAACCAAAACCTTTTTCCTAATTTGAAGGTCACATGATCGTTTCGAACTTTGGTGTAATGAAAAAAAATCTTAAAAACTTCTAAAGAACCTTTTCAAGCAATTTTGAAGAAAAACAGTACTATTCGCCGACCTTTCTTGAATAACGGTCACGTGATCATTTTCGGCTATGATGTAATAGAAAAAATGTCTTAGAATTTTTTTCTGATCACGATGAAAGGTTTAATTTTGTGATTTAAAATTTTTTTGCAAAAAAATAAGTACTGAAATACAGTGAAAATTAAAAAAAAACGCACAAACGTCATTTTGTTGTTCAAAGTTTATCTATAACTTATAACTATCTGTCATCAATGATTAAGCGTCGTAAAATGCGATTAAATGGTGTATGGCGACGCGTCGGCATAAATCGAGTCTACGAGTTAACTTTGAAAATGTTGTTATGAACGAAACGTGAGTGAATTAAATGTTTTTCATAATTTAACATAATGATGCAGTATTCATTTTATTGATCTATTCAATAATGATATCATGACAACTGTAACACGTGTATAACATAAAAAATACAGGAAGTGCATAAAACTACATGGAATATTACTCAGAGAACTATTTTGAAGTCACACTTTTTAAAGTAACGATAATTCTTTTGAAGAGACGCTTGATCTTTTGAAATAATGATTTTCAAAGTTTTATGTCGTTACTTCAAAAGAGACGGATATACATACGATAAAGAAAACATTATATGAATTAGTAAATATATTGTTCAATTTGATGACAAAATATTACATAAATAATATATTATTATCCGCTATAACTTTTTATGTTTTTTTGGATGAATTAAGAAATGATGGACTCACTCAAGTCACTATCTACGGACAAGGGTTAAATAAATTATTAAAAATATTTTGTGATAAAAATGTCCGGGACTTTCAAAAATAACAACAATTTCAAAAAACGCTTGAGTCCAAAGACAGACTGTATCATTACTAATGATTCATTAGGTACAATTCCCTGGGAATTTTTTAAGCAAAATTTGGCCTGAGAATATATAACTTCTAAGAGAATAAAGTTACAAATTGTAACTTACAATACAATACTAATGGGTTGATACTGGTCGTAGAAAATTGTTTTGCACAATGCACATTTTTCAAAATATTTTTTTTAAGCGCTTATTAAAACGAAACCATTTGACTTTTACACTTATTTTTAAAGTTTTTAGAAGAAAATGTTTGTGTTTTATAAAAAAAATATTTTGAAAAATGTTTTTTCATAGAAACAAATTATAAATTGGCTATTTTTTATTCATAAAGACTAAAATGTTGATAATCTTTCGCTTTATTAGATAATTTTCAAATCAGAATAAAGAGTTTGAGAAAATATACTCACAGGTTAACAAAAAGTTTTAGTCTTTATGAATAAAAAAGCCACATAATATGTCTCGAAACAACCAATACAAATTATAAATTACTATAAAATTACCATTTAAAAAATAACCGGTACTTCTGGAGTCGGTTCCCGCATTGAAAAAAGTGTTTTTCGGCATTTTCTAGAAGACGGTTTATCAGAAAGACCTGAATTTTTGGGAATACAGATAACCATCGACGTTTGAGCTTTAGTGAAAAAATTTTGGTTTACCAATAATTTTGGTTTACCAATAATTTTGGTTTACCAATAATTTTGGTTTACTTGCTGGCTCTTATACATTATGTGAGTTTTTGAAATAAAAATTTTATTTCGGAAGTTATTTTTTAAAAAACCCTTAATTTTGCAGATTTTGTGGTTTATAAAAAATTTGAGTGAAATCACTGAAATAAAAAACGCGACTAAATTAAAAACAGAAAAAATGAGGCATAAAAATCTCAGGGAATTATACCTATGTTTCATCTTATTAACAAGCTTTTCTAGAAATTAAGTGTGATTTTGAGTGCACCCTTGGCTTTCCATGATCATACGTTTATAATGCCGTTCCCAAAAAAGGCCATAAAGATGCCACTTTAATTAACCATTAAATGTTTCATGTTGATATGAAGTAAATTTGTACACTGAATCGAATGAGCCAGCTTTCGATCCAAAAAACTAAAACAACATATATCTATTACGGTACTTGCTGGGGCTTTTATGCCATTTTTTAAGCCAAAAATATCTAGTGAATAACAAAATAAAAAAATTGGTACGAATCGGACCATTGTTTGTTTTTTTCTGAGATTACTGAAATTGTTCAATTATCAGTTTTTGTTAAATAAAAATTGCAAATTATGGTCTGATTTGGACCATTTTTTGTTAATTTATTTTTCTCTAAATATTTCCGTTCAGTTTCAGCTATATAAGAACTTAATCAGATAAGTCGTTTTCAAAAGCCAAATTAAATGAAAATGTTGGCTGAAAAGTGGCATAAAAGCCCCAGCAAGTACCGTAATAGATATACATATACTTATTGCGAAAAAGATAAATAAAATGTGTATTACAAAAAACAGCGTCACCTGGTGGTTGCACAAAAAAACTTTAACTTAAAATTTTCAACGTCAAATATTTAGAGGAAAAAGTTGAAATTGCGTTTTTTCACACCTACGCAATTTTGGACGATTACAAATTGAATTTTAGTCAAAATTTAAGGGCCTGACATAAATGTGACAGCCTGCGTCATAGTATTAAATTTAAGTGTTTTTTGAACCTTTTTCCCTATTCAAAATGAAGAAAATGGGGGTAATAAGGCTCTCCATTTCTCCACAATAAGGAAAAGGAAGAGGCCTGCCGGTGGCTGAACAACTTGCGGGCATTGTTTGCCCGGGAGTTTCCTCAATACCTCGCGGGCAAACATTACTAGAAATTTTTTTTGCCCGCGAGTTTTGACGAAAACAAGGGATTTTCCATAAAACTCGCGGGCATTCAATTTCTTTGATTTGCACGTGAATCTTAAAAATAAGAGTACATATTTTGAAATGGTTAGTATCAGGGTTAGGTAAACGTAAAAATTTGATTTAGATAATTTTAAAGATCAAATAATTAAAACAGTGCTCCCAGCGTTCGTAAATCAGAGTCATGATACGCTTGGATTTTAATACGACATACATTTGTAATTTATTTTGACGAACTCCTAGCAAATCGGATTAAATGAAAATATGGAAGGATCGTAACGGATTTTATAAATTTGAATGAATTAAAGGAAATTCTAATAAATTCTAATACAGCAGGGTCCGGCGCGCCGCCGCGGCGGATAGGTGAAAGTTTTTTCGCTCAAACCTTCACCTATTAGCCGGATTTCACCTATTAGCTGGATTTAACCTATCTGCCGGATTTCACCTATCCGCCAGACGGCTGGGAAGATACGCTCTGATTGGTAAATAAAAACAAGGTCTAGATTTTATAATTTAGTTAAATGGTAGTCAGAGTGAGAAT
>SCLH01000503.1:353318-370944 GCA_004367855.1 Oikopleura vanhoeffeni
TAGTTTAAAAGATCAAAAAAGCTAGGATTGTGAAGGACGAACGGGGTGAACCGCCCTGATTGGCTCTAACGCTTCACTATAATCTCGCACCGATATTAATATGAATAAGTCCATTTCATACGTTATGAAGTTAATAAATGCCAGTATCTTCATATTTTTTTGAGAGAATTTGATTTTTAGATTTTTTTTGTAACGAGTGCTGAAATAAAAAAAATCACAAACGCGTTTTGGTGAGAAAGTTGATTGAAACTCATTGATTGACGATATAAAAATTTTCCACTTACACATTTTTCGTAACAAAAGCTGAGAGAAAAAAAGTCGACCGAAAAAGCATACTGCAGCAGTATTACTGCTTCAAAATATTATGCATTTCGATATTTTTCGAGATACAGGGTGTAAGGTTTTTACAAACTGTTACACTTGATTTTCCGCCGTTTTTGATTGGTTGACTCCGAGAAGATTTCTTCTGACAACCAATCAAAAACGGCGGGAAATCAAGTGTAACCAGTTTAAAAAAGAAGGGAAAAACCTTACACCCTGTACAGTGGGGGATAATAAATGAGTTCTAATGCGTCATTTTCAACTAACCAATCAGCAACATTTTTGTCTAATTGATGATGGTGATTCGAAATATATTTAATCCCGAAAAGATTGAACTAAAAATCCATAGTGGCACAAAAGTGGCTATAGATAATCTTGAATTCGTCGACTGTTCTGAGGAATTTGATATAAAGAAAGTGAAAACAACTCTACCGCCACATTGGGGACCTCAATTGGTTGACACTCGATATGGAACCTATTGGAACCCAAATCAGGAAACGGATCCAAACATTAACCTCGGTACACAAAAAGTGCCAATTGGCACTAATTAATGTTCAGCGCGCCTTTCCTCATAGTTAACTCGTAGACTAGTTGGCAAAGTCCGTTTTTCTTTATTATTTAATCTTGATTCTAGAAAATAGATGATAATATTTCAGGCGATTCTGCACAAGACCCAAATTTACCAAATTTTAAAATTCATTCTTAATTGGAGAAAAATTGTTTATCTTAAATACCAAAAACATGATGCTAACAAATTGATAATCATTAATACGACTTTATTTATAAAAAATAATATGTCACGTAATATTATGATAAATATAAACATACAGTGGGTGACGACTTAAATTCCCCTTAAAATTTTTGCCCAAAAACGGGTTTTTGCTGGTTAAAATAGAAAATAATCGTTAAGGGAGGTGGATTGAACCAAAAACGTGAAGTTTTTATGCGAATAAATTTTAAGCTGGTTAAAACCCAACTTTTTTGTTGACAGATTGATGAGTATATTCATCGGACCTCATTCGGATCAACGCCAGAGTAAAAATCCTAACTATTTGAATGATACAAACAACGCAGATATAGACCCATCAAAACCGTTGATTGCGGAATAGGCGATTTCATTGATCAGATTAGGAAAGGATCAACCAATCAATGCTCAAGATTTCGCATGTTTCTATAGTTAGGAATTGTACTCTGAGAGTCGTTGAATACATATCATTTTCAAACTTATCAATCAACTGTTATAAATTGACTTTTGTGGCGTTTTAGCGAACATTGCAACTGTATTATACAGCATGTGTTTTTCTCACTTGCGAAATAAAATTGTCCATAGGTAATTACGGGCGGCAATTAAAAAATGGTCACTAGGTGGATTTTTATTTGGAAAAACCAAGCTATAGAAGATGTCAAAGGGTTTGAAATATAAATTATAGGTAATACGGCCAATTAAAAAATGGTAATAGGTGAATTATTACCATTTTTTAATTGGCCGTAATTACCTAAATGACAATTTTCATTTCGCACCGTAAAAACATAATACTGTAGACTATAATTAATAAAATTTGTTTCAACTTTGTTGCGGCGAGAAGTATATTATAAGATTTTTTATTCTTGTTGTATATTAAAATTTCGAATTTTTCATTCATCATCAGTACGGTATAATATAGTAATAAAACAGACAACAAAAATGGTGTTTGCACAAAATGGCGACCTTATTTTGATCGGTAAAAGTAAAGATTCCAAAAAATAATTTGGTGTACAGTTTCTTGTGCCACTTGTTCCATATCATATTTGGTGAAACAGCCAGAAAGGCTCCGAACAGAGTACAAGAACACAGCAAAAAAAAAAAGGAACGGCTATCAGCAAACATATCCTGACCTGCGATATATACAAGTCAGAGTTAAAAAAGTTTGCCTGGTGATAAGCCTACTCCAAGTCAGATAATAAATTCCACCTAAGCAGATTAACACCAAATCGCTACTATTNCATCAGTACGGTATAATATAGTATAAAACAGAAACAAAAAATGTGTTTTTGACACAAAATGGGCGACCTTATTTTGTCGGTAAAAGTAGATTCCAAAAAAAATAATTTGGTGTACAGTTTCTTGTGCCCTTGTTCCATATCATATTTTGGTGAAACAGCCAGAAGGCTCCGAACAAGAGTACAAGAACACCAGCAAACAAAAAAAGGAACGGCTATCAGCAAACATATCCTGACCTGCGATATATACAAGTCAGAGTTAAAAAACTTTGCTGGTGATAAGCCTACTCCAAGTCAGATAATGAATTTCCACCTAAGCAGATTTAAACCAATCGCTACTAATTTGCCATTCTCTGACGAACGGAAAAGATTCGAGGCTATCGCCATCAAAATTTTTAATCCGCTTTTAAACAAACAGATTGATCGAAAAGCAGTTTCAATAATTTGACACTTTTCAATCTTTCTTTTAGTTTTCGAAAATGGGCCAATTAATAGTAGTTATATTTTGCAAAATTCTTTCAAATCACCACAAAAAGCCTATGATCGTAATCTTGAAAAAACATCACGTGACCGAATAATCAAGAAATAAGGTTTGTCGAAATAGTACTGTTTTTCTCGATATCCTCGAAAAAGAGGGTTTTTCGTTGGATAAAATAATCTTTAAGGGATGGTCAACGCAAAATTGGCCAAAAAGGTGAAGTTTTATGTAAAATAAATAAAAGCCCTGGCTCAAATTTTTATTGAACACTGCCAAGCACTGACTGTGTTTAAAAGAAGAAATTTGTTTCGTTTAGCGAGTGCACTTGCGGACTGACAAACTATTTAATTTTTGGCAGTTTGTATGAATAAGTCTTAGTTCGAATGCAGTACTTTTTCTCTCATAACAAATTGAATCAAAAACTTTTTTCGAACGTTTTGCACTCAAAGAGATCTGAGATGATTAAAGGAAGCAAAACGATTATTTTCAAAATTTTATGAAATATTTATAAAAAAGACGAAAAATTTTGAGAAGATTTTAAAATTTAAATTGTCAATTTATCAAAAAGCGTGTTCTCGCTAGAATGTAAGATTATTTAATTGTAAAAATAAGGTTATTTAGAATGCTCGGCCAAATAATTATTTTGAAAATTTCCATAACTTATTTTTTGTAAACTTTCTGTAACACTTATCATTTTTAATGTGGTATTTCCTACTGCAAGCACTGTCCTTAGAACGTCAATACTCAATCTGAAAAATAAGGTTTTGTCTTAATTTCAGCATAGACTATTCTGCTGCAGAATTTCTGCAAATCTCAAAATCACGTGAATGAATAGTAAAAAATAAGGTTTACCAAAGGAGTTCTGTTCAGTTCTCAAATTTACTTGAAAAATTCGATTTAAGGAGGTAGGTGTCGCTTTTTGGTACCTTTCAAATGTTTAGAATAAAGCCGTTTTTTCGACGTAGGTACTACATTTGTCCGGCTGATTTAGTGTAATTTGGAAAAATCCTCGGCCAGCCTACTAGGTAGATAAATATAATGCGGTCAATGAGATGAGAAGGAATTTTTTAATTATATTCTAGAATTCTAGAAAATTGATTTAAAGTGAACCGGAAATGGAAAGTCCGAAAAAAAGTACCACCAAATTGAAGCTGAGAATTAACTGATCAAAAAATCTGCTTACAGCCTAATCGAAATTTGTGAAGCCATCAGCCTCAAATTCGATAATATGGGGTTTATATTTTGCTTAAAATAATTGAATTTCAGAATTCGATTAAGGACATTTTGATAATTTTATATGTCATGCATCGGTTTTTTAGCGGTCATATTACATAATGAAAAAATGGTCAATATAGGTAGAAGATAGCAGTTTCATGCGGTTTAATGCAAAAAACATAATTCGAATTTTGAAAATTCTAGATTTGTTCTAGATTTTTTGAAAAAAATTATTGCCACCGACGAGGATTTCCTGGGTCAACTTTAGTCATAACGAGTATAATTTATCATAAATTAATTCCTATAAAAGCTAAAAAAAACGACCACCTACCCCTTAAATAAAAAAAGAGATTTTGAGAAAATGATGTAACGAGGTTAAATTCACCTGGAAGTTTTCGAATTTTTTTTGCCTGAGAATAAACTGAGTGAGTTGTTCATTTATAATTTTGCTGTTAAAAAGACACCCAGTCTACTTTGAAAGGAAAAAAATATTTAGAAAAAGTTAAAGTTATTAGATAAAAAAAGTGCAGCAAAATTATGGTATCCAAACATCTATGATTTGAGACAACAAAACTATACGTAATAACCAAGTTTTAGCAAGACATGTGGTCATCCAAGACCATAAGTTTATAAGACCGTCTCCAAAATGTTGGTTATCCTTTTCGGAACGGAACTCCATCTCAAAAACGCTTACTATCTCTATAGCGCGTGTTCGAATCCCACTAATGTTGTCTTAGTGATTATCTTGAATATGATTATAGGCAAGGGTCTTGATAATGAAACCGCTAAATTTTATCGGTGTGTAATCACTCAAGCAATCTTTTCTTATGGCGCATCTGTTCGTTCTTCCAAATCACTCAAAATTATTGTTTTTTTCGTACCACCATTTTGGAGTTGCACCAAAATTGGTCGCTGAATCTAATGAGCCAAATTAAAATTGGATTCTGAAAGGTTGACCAAAAAAACTAAATGAATTGTTGACAATCTTTTCAACTGTTTTTAAATTTCGGACCTTCTACTTCTGAAAAATTAAACAAGAAAATAAAAGAAAAAGAAAACGACACATAATTTATGTGACATAAACGTGTAAAGTAATAAAGGACTTTACCTTGTCCAAACCCTTTAAAAAAATTAAACAAGAGAAATATTACAAGAGATAAACCGGATCAAGCGCTAAAGTCGAGCCTTAAAGTGCGTTAGGCAGGGGCCGCAACATCGAAAAAAAATTTTTGGTTGGATCCGGTGACCGCCGAAAAATTGGATCGGATCGGTGGGACTCTCCAAGAAAATTGGACGGATCGGTGGCTATCCAAAAATGGGTCGGATCGGTAGAATCCCAAAAAATTGGTCGATTTCTTCCGATCCAATTGTGCCGACCCCTGGGCTTAGGAGCTTCCAGGGAAGTTTTGAGGTTGTATCCTTCAAGGGTTAAAAAACATTATTTTTCATTAAGGTTATTTTTTAATTATGTGAACCACGAACCGTGGTCTACGGTCAAATTTGAGCCGATTAAGGTCGAAGTCGTCGTAAAACAAAACGATTTTGTGGTTTATGAGGCCAAATTTCTGGAATAATACACATTGTAGAACGCAACAAATTAATATACAGGATGTCATGTTTTAACTGGAAATTTTATTAACACTGTAACTAGAAACCGCGTGCGTTGATTGAGCAGAAATCTATCCGAAACGTAAATTACGTTACGTAATAGCCTAATCAGCACTCAAAATTTCTTGTTGCGCCGGAAATAAAATTTTTAGTAAAAACGTGGCATCCCGGAGTGTTACTGTGATGTTTTGCCGTTTTAAACTATTTGACTCATATCACTTTATCACTTTTTGGTTAGAATGCGTAGCCAGTGGCTACTAGCCACTACTCCTTATAACGTGTGATTTTAACGTTGTGGCTACGCATTCTAACTAAAAAGTGATAAAGGGATATATATTATGCCTCCAAGTGTTAAAGCCTATAATAGGCTGCCTATTTGATAAAATGTTTGTTATCAACGAATGAAAGGTAAAATAATACGATTTTGACAGCTGTATAACTTTCTGTAGTTTAATTTCTCGGCATGAATTTAATCTTGTGCTTTTCTCACGTTTTAAAGAGGTCATGTAGTAGTCTGTAGGCTTACGTGTAGGCTCTTCAAGTATCTTTTGATCCATAGCTTATACAGGCTCATTGAGCCTGGCTCAATTAATTTACTTGGAAAGTCAGTTTACTTTTACAAATGAGGAATAAAAAGAAATTAAAAAATTTTCATAAACATTTTTACAAATTAAAGTGATTTTATTTGAGTAAAATAGACACTGGTCACATGGTTCATGTCATCACATGTCAAATGGAGATTTAAAAAGAAGCTTTTAAGGAAACATACCAAAAAATATTTAGATCGTTTTATTGTGAATCATTTTTGTAAATTTTTCAAGTAACATCAAAATTAAAGGTCGTTGGGCGTTTGAAGCCACCTAATGGTCAAAACTTTCATTTGTCATATAAGTTTTTTTCAAAAATTCAAAATTTTTTGTTTGGTAAATAATGTCACTTTTTCGATCCTTGCTAAAGGAAGATATTTTAAAATATAACAAAAAGATGCAAACTCGAAAAAGCACATCAAAATCTACGCCATCGGTTTCAGAAACTGTTCGTCCGACCAAATCTTCTACAAAAGTGGTCACGGTCACTAAACCAACTCTCTTCAAAATGCCAAACGCCCCAAATTCCATGCTGTCTCCGCAACCAACTTCTAGAATGTCCACAAGAATCACGAGTGAACATACACAAAAACCTACACAAAAACCTACACAAAAACTAACACAAAATACTGCACAGATTGTGATTCAAGAAGATTTTGTAAGGACGACGATAGATAGTCTTTCTATTAGCAAATCAACGATAAAGCCGACTGTGAGTTTACCTAGAAAATGGTCACTTCCGCCAGAAACTACAGAATTTGATATTCAAAAATTTGTCAAACCAGGTTATCAACAAACGGTGGAAAATGAAAAAGGTATTTAGATTTTTTCACGAAATTTCTCAAACGAAAACAATTGGTCGGATTCGGACTATTTTCTTATTTGTTGTAGAATTTTGAGATCATACAGTTGTTATTATAAGTTATGAAAAAAATTGGTAAAATGGTCCGATTAGATGTATTTCGTCGGTGAAACGATTTCGGCCATCTAGATTGAAATTAATTTTGAAAGCCGGTAATTGTTCCCAAAATTTCAATCCTTTGATTTTGGAGACTGACCATAAATTGAAGAGTCAAAAAATGACCCGAAAATGAATTTAAAAGTTTTATCCAAGCAATAATACGTACATCTATGTCGCCACGCCAATCTTTTCGCAAGAAAATTTTTACACTTTCTAAGAAAAATTGATGTTTAGAACCTGCGAAAATGTTTTAAATTTTTCTCTGTTGAAACTCGCTTCGTCTCTTACGGTGTGCTAACAGGTTCGGTTACAGTTACCACATCAGTATATCTACGGTCACTCTCGACGGCTGGTAAATTTAAAATTCTCGATTTGTGAGAAAAAAATCTGACGAGATAACTTTCGTTTTTTGCATAAAACTCATTAAAGCCAGGTTCAACGATGTCGATTATGGGCAAATTTAGGTGTAGGATATCGACTGTTATAGTTATCAGTAATGTTGTTAAATTAATGCCATTATCTTTTAGAATCCATACATATCCAAAACTCTCATATGGTTCTCTCCACAGTTTCATCTCACGAAAAGGCTCGCCGCGCATGAGCACCCCCGTTGAGGTCGGTTTCATATCTGGCCCAGATTTTGACTCATTCACCGTGATATATTCTGGAAACACTAAAAAGTTATAAATAGCCAAACGAAAATACTGTAATTTGTAGATCTATCCTTAATCGTTGCGGACGACAGGTAACATCACAAATTATTTTTGATCGATCACCCATACGGCCTATTCGTTCTCTCGCAAAGCCGTATTTTTGATCCGGCAACTCCACTGAACAATTCTAGAACGCCAAATAACCGACGATTTTAACCAATTTCAGACTTCACAATCTATCTTCCTCCGGAGATGTTGCAAAATAGCTCAAATTTTTATCAAGTATCTTCCTCGGACCAATTTTAAGAGTAATGGAGCTTTTTTTGCAATTCGAGCCTAGAACTCGAAATATGATTTTTTGGTCATTTTCCGAAATTTCCGAAAAAAAGTGCTCGATACTTTTCGAAAGTATCAGGCTCAAAGATCAGCCCAGTGAAACAATGATGAGAAATTGGCCTTACGTCAAGTCGAGTATTTGAAGGTTTTAGTTGGTCAAATTACGAGCAAACGTTTATGTTTAACTTCAGTCTTTTAAAAATACTCTAGAAAAAATCGAAAAAAATGGCAAAATTTCGAGAAAAATTTTGATGATGGTGTTCTGTGACACCTTTAATACTCACCCACGTACTCAATTGGTTCATGCCTTTTTTATGCCGCTAAGGGCACCTTATTTAATCAGACAGATATACCCCCTTAAGTTGGTATTCTCGATTTTTTTATATCTTAGCCTATGTTTTGGCATCCGCGGGTGACATCCTAGTCATAAAAATTTTCTCTGATTTTTGTTGAAACTTTTTCTCGGAATGAGACAAGTACAAGGTAGGTCACGTTATTATTGCGCAAAAATTGAAGAATTCTATAAGAAAAAAAAAGTCTTTTTGTGCACCCAAGGATTGTTATGGTTATATCGACCAAAAGGAGGTTTGTGCCATTTAGAGACCATCAGAATAGTTTCAAAATCTGAAATTTATTTGTGACAAATTTGAATCTATAAAAGCCAATGAGATGTTCGATCGTGATTTGTCGGTGATATGACAAGTTTCAGTTTGTTTGAAAACGAGAAATTAGTTTATTTTAAGCAGAATTTTTTGACAGAAAAAAATTTGAGTAAAAATGTATTATTTGATTATTTCGTCAAGTCATAATGTTAATTAACCAGATTTTGGCTTGCTAACAATTTTATAAACGCGCTTCACAAAAAAATAACAAGCTGAAGACATTTTATCGGAGAGAAGTTTTATTGGTCAGTTGCTTTATTCATAAATCATAACCTTCAAGGGGTATACAATGGAATAAACGTTCTTTGCCACTACTATTCAAACTTCGATCAGTGCCCAAATTTCAGCCAATTTCATTGGCTTATTTTGAAATTCAGTGTTTTGATTGGTGCAAGGATCTCGCGTTGTTTGTATATTACAAAAAGTCATGATATATCGGTTAAGGGTCCTTGATCTATATATCTATTATGGTACTTGCTGGGGCTTTCATGCCACTTTTTCAGACTATATTTTTATTTAATTCGGCTTTTGAAATCGACTCATCCGATTGAGTTCTTAGGTAGCTCAAACTGAGCACAAATATTAAGAGAAAAATAAATTAACAAAAAATTGGTTCAAATCAGACCATTGTTTCCAATTTTTCAACAAAAACTTATTATTAAACAATTTCAGTAATCTCAGAAAAATCAAAAAATGGACCAATTATTTTTTATTTTATTATTCACTAGATATTTGTGCTCAGTTTAAGCTATCTAAAAACTTATTCGGATAAGTCGTTTTCAAAAGCCGAATTATATAAAAATTTGGCTAAAAAGTGGCATAAAAGCCCCAGCAAGTACCGTAATGAATATAACTTAATCGACCAAAAAAACAGCTGGCCGTAGTCTTATTTTAGTAATTATATTTTTTATTATTTTTTTATAAATAAAAAGACATCTTATCTGCTACATGATGTCCCATTTTTTGGGCCTCGTTCCCTTACGACGATACTTTCATCAAGGGAGCGCTGTGATTGGCCAGTGATGAGGCACAAACAATGGCTTGTTTTTAGAAGACAAAACAAAGCATTTCCATTGGCTGGATTATCCATAGCTTCGTAAGGAACCGAGGCCCAAAAAACTGGGACATCCTGTATTTCTAATGAATGTCAAATTACATGCAACATGCGCTTTGTAACTCTCACCAAAATATTCGGCATAGTCAATTTTCTAATGACGAACATACATAATAAAATATATTAAACGGAATCAAAAAATATGTTCTACAGGACCTGTAGTACAGGTTCTTTAGGTTCTACAATATGTATTTGGATGTGGTGATTCACCACTGATCAACATGATTGGTTACGTTCAAGAACTTTTTAAGACGTACATGTAAAAGACTGCAACATTTACATGACAATACTTTTAACAAGTGATATTTCTGTATGTAAACCAAAATTGATCTTTATTATAGGCTGGGAGGAGATTTGCTTGAATGATTTGCAAAAATAACTTCAATCATTTTTACCACTTTAAAATAAAAAAAATAAAAATTTTCCAAGCTTTAATTTCCATGAAACATTTTTTTGAAATTTGGTGCAAAAGAGCTAAAACGTTTATAAAGTTAGTTAACAAATTGAGCAATTTTAGCAAATTTTGATGTTATAAAAATTTTTATAAACAGAAAATTTTTGTTAAAATTAACTTGTTAAAAATGTTCATGAAAATGATAGAGATTATCGAATATTTTTCGAAAAGTAAACAACATAAACAATACGCTACAATGTCTACACAAAATCAGAGTAAAATAAATGCAATTTTTGGTTATATTATCAGAAAAATTAAAAGTGATGGGATGGCAGATTTTGATCGGTCAAAATTTTAATCAAGTAAAATTGTAATTTTCGAATTATATTTCGATGCAGTTTTTTAAGCTGAATTCAAAAACATCAATTTATCTTATTTATCATCAAAGCCTATTTATTTGGCTCTACAAATTCAAAAAAAAATACAAAAATGGTTTTATACCGTTCCTGATAAAATTTCTCACTGTGACGAATAAAAATAAATGAATCAACATTATTTTTAACATTTGACATTATTTCAGAAAAAAATTTACAAAATGTTTCGCCAAGTTTGCCGCTTTTAACTTTTTGTTATTTAGAATTTCCGGTGAAAAAGAAAGATAAAGCGGCAAAGTCCTTTAACCGAAGTACCTCATCAACAACAAGTATAATTTTCAGTTCATTTTTACTTGTACTTTGTCTATTATAAAAAGCTATTCATATAAATAAATTCTATCCTTCTCTATCCTATTTTCGTACTCGGTGTCTACTGTATCATAATTTATTTTCCGTTCCTAATTAACTTTAGTTTTTTGCATGAATTATTATGCACGCTTTTTTGCAATTTCTAGACTTGAATTTTCGCTGAACTTGAATGCCTAATCTTCACGAAAGTATCGCGCGGCTAGCATCGTAGCCGCAGGACTATTTTTTCTCATAAAAAATTTGTTTTTTAAAAAAGAGATAAGTCACATGGGTGATGAAGGTTGGATGTACTAAAAAGCAAGTAAGCTTTGGCATTTTTCAGGGAATTTGTTTTTTTCAAAAAGCCGGATAAGACAAAACTTGATAATCTTGATATATTTTTCCAGAATCATCAAAAAAATAGAAAAGGTCGGTACTTCTGCATTTTGATTGGTTAAAATTCAAACCAATCAAAATTCAGCTTTTATAAATATTATCTTGGAAAAAAATTTCCTTGTCACCATCAGCGCGAAATGTATGATCTGAAACTGTTTGATGTTAAAAATTGCTCGCCTGTGGAAAGCCTATGCTGTACAAAAAAATAATTGCTGAAAAAGCACGCCTACGTTTTTCTAGAAATTCATATCTTTTTGCCTACGCGTTTTTGTTACCAGCCTTCCATTAATTTAAAACGGATAGTACTATATTAATTTTTGGTAATAATATTGCGAAATAAGAACATTCTTGATTATTACAAAAAATTAATACCTACTTTTAGTTGAACAAGGAATATTGTATATTTGAATAATAGGGTGGTTTAGTTTTTTCAAAAAATTTAACATTTTTTATTCTTTGGCGAAAAAATCTTGTAAAATTGCAAAGACTATCGTTTGATACCCATATTTGGTCATATCCGGTTAATATCGAAGATTATACTTGGACGTTGATTTCAATTTCGTGACGTCATAATTTCTCTCATTTTGTGGAAATAGTGTCTCGAAATAAATCTCGAATATTTTGGGTCTTAAAGAGAATAACCTGATTAATTTAACAGCATCGTAATTTTTATAAAACTTAGTCTAAATAGCCAAAATTTGACGGAGAAACAGGATTCGTACTCATGACGTCACGATTGAAATGACGTCCAAGTATAATCTTCGATATGAAAATAGTCGTATTTAAAAAAAATTGAAGATTTAATTTTCAGAGTAATTTTACAAAATTTTTGGCAAAAATCACTAAGAATAAGCATCCTCGGATTCTTGGTAAATATTTCAGCAGATATCCGGAGATTACACCCTAATGTCGACACTTACTCTGATCATACAACTAAGAAAGTTCTGGAATCATTTGATAGTTTTACAAGTAATAACAGAATATACATTTATGTCGACTATTTTGCCTTTTATTATTTATTATGTAAAAACATCTATTGAAGTCCGTAGTCAGGTAAAATTACATGACTTTTTGAACATTGTTAAATTTGAAATAACCGGTAATTCATTAACTTCCGGACGTTCAACCCTTGTAAGCATACAAAAAAAAGTTCCGCGGAGGCACCAGGGCTTTTGAGAAGGCTCTACTTTGAGCGCTGTTTACAGAAAACTCTTATGAGATCAACCGTCAATCTTTTGTTTATGATCAACTTGATCAGATCAAGTTAAAAAAGTGAATTATCGAACAAAAAATTTCAAATTTTAGAAATTCTATGGTTAATTCTAGAAAAAAAACCTTTGAAAACCAAGGTTCATTAAACCACGTGGTACTACCTAATGGTAGGCTCCAACAAATATGTTTTTATCTCAATAACCGCGCTGTGGTTTGTTCTACTTCTGTCTGATTGAGTATTTATATTGAGAAGAGATATTTTTGAATAAAGGTATTATTTGATGAAAAATGGCCTTTCAATCAACTCGCCATAAAACTTGAACCTTGAAGCCAAAAAAACTTAAAATATATTTTTTGAATTACCAATTTTCATAATGCATTTGAAAGAAAAGTGTTTGCAAACATTTTTTCACCATTTTTGGATGATTCAAAGTCTTTTAGATTTTTAAAAACTTCTAACTTTGCTGAAAATTGGTTTAAGGGGGTGGTCAACGCAAATCTTGACAAAAATGTATAATTAGGTTATTTTCCTAGAACGCTCAAAACTTCATATTTTCTGTAATTGAAATCAATAAGAGGTATTTTTAGAGTCCTTACTACCCTCGAAAGTACTATTCTAGAAAATTCTCGCAGAAATATCAAAATTATATTTTCTGAAACTGCATTGAATTATGCGTCGGAAAGGTTATGAAAATTAAATTTTGAATAAAAATTTAGAAACAAAAATATTTTTTTCCGACGAAAATCAAATTCTCACTTGGGTTTCCGACCTCGTTGGAGAGAAACTAAAGAAGTCTGTCAAATTCTTTGAGCATACAGCGGAAGATAATTGTTTAGTGTTCACGTTAGTGCTACTCACAAAATTTTTTGAAAATTGAGGGACTAGATAGGTTTTGAAAACTCATGATTTTAAAGCTAAAATAAGTGTTTTTTCTAAATTTAAAACGATATGCATTCAAATCGAAAATTCTTTGAGCATACAGCCCAAGATACGATAATTATGGTGATTTAAAAATCAAATTAAAGTCGATACTTCAAAAACTCGTTTAAAGTGGACGCCAATTGACCAAAATATTGTAATGTTGGTAAAATCATATCTTTCGCGTATCTATATCGAGCGTGAAACAGACTTCAAAACTACGTTTTTGGCCAATTTTGCGTTGACCACCCCCTTAAAGGTTAACTTTTTTTACAGAAGTAAAAGTTTAATCAATTTTTATTTAAGAACTGACATATAAAAACAATGGTATTAACGAATTCTCAAAAACGGTTTCCGGTCATTTTAGAAAGTTTTCATATTGATAACTGGACGCGTACTGGTCGATCTACTCTCGATCACTGTCAATGTTAATGATTTTCAACAATTTCGTTTTAACATTTTTTCAACAAATTTTTTCGCTAAATTTCACGTGACTGTATAAATAAGTAATGAAACTTATTGAAATAAGCTTTGTCTCCCGAGCTAAGGCTAGAATAATTTAAGCCAACAAAAATTTCAAAATTATGTAACTAGGGTATAAGATCGGATTATGCTTACATTTAAATGTTAAATTATTTAAAGTGAATAATCTCTCGCTTTGATCTGATTGAAATATAAAAACCACACATTTTCCCTTTTTTTAAATCCGCAGGTCAACTTCGATTAATATTTTTCTATATTTATGTGGTAAGATTCAGCGACTATTTTTAGATTTAGAACATGTTATATTATCGTAATTCAGGAGTGTAAATTCTTCTAGTCCCAGCATAAAAATAGGCATTTATTGTAATTATTAACATTTTTTTAAATCACAGTAGTTCACTAGTTTAACAGTTGGTCTAGTTAAAATTATTTCTTTTTGTAAATTTAAAACAATTTTCCGTAAAATTTATTATGAGAAGCGCTGATATATTGTGGATTAGGGGACAAAATTAGATCGGCTCGTTTTTTTCGATCCGATCAGGTTCAAATTTTTGAAATTTCTGAATCGATGCGAGATCGAAGTGATTTTTATCGAATCGGACAGATTTGATCTAATCTCAATATCATATATGGTCTGCCGACCCCTGCTGTGGATTCCTTTCAAGCGGATAGCATATCCGGGATAGGGGTCAAAATCTCTTTTTGTCAGCTTAGACTTTTTTCGGTTTTCAGAAAAAAAAAACGTATGTCTTGCCTGCTTAGAGGGTGTCCGTTCAACGGCTCCGTTGTCGTGCAAATTTTGATTCTCGAAAATGTCAGATTATACATTTTACGTGAAATTTTTTTAATTAAATATTCATGAATTTATTCATTGTTTGTTAATAAAAAGGTATCAAAGATAAGTTACATGATTTTATATTTTTTCACATTTAATGGTATTCAACCCCTGAAAATTGTTAAACCACGATTTATTTTATGCACTGCATAATATGCAGTGCGGAAAAATATTTTCTTGATTTATTAACTCGTAGACTTTAGACATGAATCTGTACCCAGACTCGATTTTAGCCGACACGTGGTCCTCCATACTTTTAAATCGCCATATTTAGCAAAGTTTCAATTATCAACATTCATTTTTCAATAGCTTGACCCTTGTGAACATATAAAAAAAGTTCCGCCAAGGCACAAGAGCCACAATTGTGCTCTACTTTTGAACGTTGTTTACAGAAAGCTTGAGGCAGTTAAAATTTCAATTTTTTCGGCAAAGAAAGTTGAAGGTGATATTTTTACATCCAACATTTTATATTCTAGAATTTTAATTTTTTGTTTTAGAAAAATATAGTGAGAAAAGCAAGGTATACCATATCCACGTAATACACGGTCCACCAGTTGTCTTCATAAGTTTGATTGTGTTATGCTCAAAACAGAGCCACGAGGTACTTGCCTACGTGCAAGCAGGGTATCACAGAAATAGTTTTTTGCGAGCACTTACAATTAACTTTAAGGTTAATGAAAAGTTATTTGTATGTCATCGTTATAAATACGACTAGTAATTTCAATACAGGCTGTTTTCCAAAATAATTTAATTTGGTAAATGCTAAGTTTTGGTGCCTACTGCAAAAATTTGGTTTATTATATTTTTTTATAAGTACAGAGTGCTAATTTTGTTTTGAGTTCGTGATCAACCCTACTGTTATAAATAATTTTTTTTTTCGGCACTAAATTAACTACAGTAGGTAACAGTTAACTTAATATTATTTTCAATCGTATATATAGTATTAGAGAAAATACTATTAGGTCTGGACTCACTCGCTCGCCGCTGACATGATTGTATAATATAACCAAATCAGATTGTTTTTTCATTTTCTAGTATTTTGCAATTGATTATTTTCAAAAGATTGACGATGATCGTGAAGAAAGTACAAGATTTTGATAATATCACATCCATCCCCAATATTAGACAAATAATACAGATTTTTTTGAGAGGCTCTCAGCTTTGCCGATTACACCAGTCAGACCTATACGAGAGAAATGTAAAAGTAAGTTTTTTTCTCAGTTTCAATCAGGAAAATCACATTTTTTTTTGTTCAAAAAATTTGGTCAGCAGGGGGCATTGTGTACCTTACATTTTTTTGATCGTTGGTGTTTAAAAAAATATTCACGAGAGATGTAATGGGGGCTATTTGTGGGCATGATGAAAAAACGAATAATACAATTATGAGGCACAAATTTAACTTGTAATTTTTTGATAGTAATGCCGTCAAAAAAAACGACGACCAAGGCCGTGCCCAAACTGGATCCTAAGCTTGAAGTAGACGCGAATATGGTACAGTTGGCTGATCTTTCTATCAAAACTCTACAGCGGTTAAAAACACAAGTTTTTTTACTTATATACAGTTGATTTTGAAAAATAACGATAAAAACTAATATTTTTGTTGATATTAAATGTCAACTCATGAGTTGGTCGCGCTATTATCATTTCTAAACTATGGATGAAATTTTTAACACTCGGCAGTACACTCGATAAGTGCCATTCGGCACTAAATTTTTATAAATTTTATGGTAGTGAACAATTTCTAATAGAATTGCGGGTGTCATAGGCGTCAATTTTTGTAATAGTCGAGACATTTTTTAATATCAAAACGCAATTGAAGGTCAGTTTTTATCTCAAAAAAAGTTGTTTTTCTCTACTTTTTGGCATTTTTGATCATTTTCCATGGAAAAAAAATTTCATATCAATGAAATTTTTTAATACGCAACATAAAAATCGGACTTTTTGGCGCATAACACCCGACAATGTCTGAAGTTTATTAAAATCGTCTTTAGAAAAATCTGTAGTCTAGTTTAGTTGGAAATGGATGAACAGTGAAATTTTGTATATATATTTTTATATTTTCCCATATACTTAGTAATGTTAATATATTGAACATTTAAACGTTCGCAAGAGTGAACACAGTGTTCAGAACACTTTAATTTAAGAAAAAAAAATAATTTTCTCATTTTTTTTTCATATGATATATCGCTCTGAAAAAATGTACCATTCTCCCGGATCGATGCCACCTCCTTGATACTTCCCAAAGAGAAACTTCCTCGTAATATTTTTGGTTTCTGTGTTTAAAAGCACAGCAAAGCTGGTGGGAGTAACTTTATTTTCTGAATCCAAAATAAATTATGTTTTATAGTCAATAAAAAATACTTAATTCTTCCTCAAATATACTAACTTATTGGTAATCTAATAATAATTAATAAAATTATTTCTGAAATACAGTACAACAAGATTTCTGTGCTATTCGCATTAAAAAAGAACTGCCTTAGCTGGGAATCGAATCCGGATATCCTTGGCCAAAGTGCGGAGCGCTAACCATTCTGCCACAAAGTACCATGATCATGTCCTCTCCTTTCAAACTTATATCGCAAAGTTGAAAATGTACTGGAAATGTATGATGGCTTCTCTTAAGAATGTGAAAAATCGAACTTAAGGTTGATGGTGGGCTAATTCGATTTTATAAAGTAAGTTTGTATGATATTGTGTACACTGGAAGGCTATTAATATATAATATATGGTGCGCACCTTTTTTAAGAACC
>SCLH01000503.1:371099-406360 GCA_004367855.1 Oikopleura vanhoeffeni
TTTCAAAATTTTGGGTTTTTTTTATTTTTTTTAAGTATTTTTCTCAAAATTATGTTCAAAAATAACGTTTGTGTCAATTTGACCACTAAAACTTCGAAATATCTGGTTGACGTCAGCCAACTTTCTTTTCAGTGTTTCCCCAGCTTTCTTTTGAGCCTACTTTCGAAAAAATCGAAGCACATTTTTTTTCGGAAATGTTTTCACGTGACCTTGAAAAATTCATATTTTTTGTTTGGGGCCGAAATTTGACAAAAACTCACCTTCAAAGTTTCTGTTTGTTTAGAGCTAGTTTTTGCAAAAATTTGAGTAAATTTTGAAATTTAACCTTGGAGGAGATAGATTTTCCGATGAAAAAAATCCAAAAACCGGTATTTTGGACCGGTTGTTTACGTAGTCTAGAATAAATATAGCACTTATCGACAAAAGCTCACCTACGAAGTTTTGTTTACTAATTATACGGGTTATGTTAAAATTTTGGTTTATTTCAAAATAAAACCTGGGAGGAGATAGATTTTCCGTTTTGGCTAAGGTGGATCTTGTGCCGATTATGTGTGAAGGAGTGTGGTCATACAAATAAGTTTTGGCAAATTTTTTTCGCAAGTTGAAGGCTAGTTCTACAAACTGGCTAATCTGAATAATATCCTTGAAACCGTGTTTCGCTAATATTTTATCGAGAATATGTCAATTTAGGGACCGGGATACCCTTTAAGGTGAGGTTAATTTACTTAACTAATTTGAATTTGTTGGTTCTAATGAAACGGTAATTATCATATGATGTATCAACAAAAAATTCTCATTTCTTTTTGATAATTTTTCACTAGATAATAACAAACGTTTAGTATGATCATACAGATCTATTCCAACTTAAATGTGACCGTCTAAGAATGCTCATTTTTACTCAAAATGGCTAGCGTATTTACAAGGTAAAGCTTTCACAAAAACAGATTAATTAAATTGATCAAATTATATATGAAAAACAAACCATTATCAACTTGGAACTTATAGTTACTGGGTTTACAATTTATCACATTTTTATTGTTAAAATATTTAAAAAGCATAAAGTATTGCACGAAAATTAAAATTTTGTAAATTTTCATGAAGCTTGTTTTACAAACTTCGCTCAAACTCGGCAACTTGGCGATTCTAATTTTCTCACAACCTGAAGATTACCTATGGGATCGAAAGATTCTTAAAAATGAATTAAAGCTGCCACCTGCGAACCAGTGTTTTGTAACACAGAGATATTTTGGGGAAGTATCATGTCGCCCAGTTGAATATCCGAACAGACCCCTGAGAGTTTTCCCTTATGTTTAATTTTAGGAATTTCGGTGACTTCTAAAAATTTCTCATCAGGCCGGAACTGCTTTGTTTCGATGCATTTTTTTTCATACACAGTTAAAACAGCACTTGAACCATATATCCCTTTATCAACTTTTGAATAATCCAATAGATGTAGGTTGAGGGAACTAATCCTAACACTCCTGAGACCCCTTCTAGCCACTCATGAGGTCGTGTAAAAAGCACTTTCTTGTATCTGGACACTGGGACTTAAATTGAACTTATAAATATACTTATGGGTAGTATTTTAACAGATAAAATTTCGAACATCATTTTTATTGAACCCAACGTCACCTGGTGGTGAAAAGAGGTCTTTTTCAAATCATGACACTTGGAAAATCAATTTTTTGGGTTTATAATTTCAATTTGTGTTTTGAAACACACATGCGCAGGAGGACAATTGAACATCATAATATATTAAGGTGGGGGTTAATTGCAAATAATATGCAAAATAGGCCCTCAATATTTTGTCCTCAAAATTGCATCAATTTTTTCGGGTATCAAATACTTTTGTTAGGCATTTCTAGGATATACACATGTGATTGTATCAGCTAAGCCTGAATACCTTGGGGTTAATCGGTTAATTTCATCTTGTAAATTCATGTTTTCTTTTTGTACTTCAAATGGTTTCAATAAAGTTCTGAAATTATCGAAAAATCATTTTCAAATTTAAAAAATCTGACGGCAATATTAGACACATACAGTATGTGTGACATACTTTACTCAGGCTAAAAAAATAGAACAACGTGTTAATTCAGGTAAGAAGGGCAACAATCGACCAGCTCAGATTTGATTTATTTTTGGAGCACTTTCAGTTTATGTGCTGAAATTAACCCCGAAAAAATTTGCCTATCATTTACCTTGAAATTATACTTAAAGTAATTTTGAAAATTCAAAGCTAAAAAATAGGCAACTTCAAAAACAGTTTTCGATTTTTGAACACTCTAGGTGATTTTTTGAAAAAATTTTATTTTGTTTTGTATTGATTTTTTGAAGGCTATCTCCAACAAAAAATACTACGTGATTTTGCCGTTCCTACCCTAGTGTAAATGTTCCATTGGATAATACGCATCAGGTAATAAAGAGTAAACTGAAGGATTTGAAATCCTGGATTCCTTCATCGATATTAAAAAAATGTCATTCTAAAATTTTTATATTTTAACCCGAGCACATTTTATGTAACTAGCCGTAATTTAAATGAACCTTTCTATTTCGACAATTTAGATTGAATTAAGTTATCTATCAAGATCGGTATTATTTGAGCAATATCTGGTTCAGAGAATAATCAGACATTTTTCATATCATTTTCAAAGGCTTCAGACAAACCGACTTTTTGGCTAATGTTTTTGATGAAATTTAATATATTCCTTTTGAAGCTAGAAAAAAAAATATTTTTTTTGTATCCAGCAAGTTTTACATAAAAAATAGAAAGTTGATTAGCTGATTGAAGTTCAGATGATTAACCTCATTTTATGAGTCTAATAATAGCCAAAGACATAGACAGGAAACTCAAATGTTATTGCAACAATTTTCCTGGTAGGCTGAATTTTTTGCTAGTAACATCGGATATGACGGATATAATTTCGTAAATTTTATGGTTTACAAGGGGGCCCAATAGCTTCGGCCCAATATTGCCGAATTTAACCTACGCAAAATCAGCATTTTTAGCTAAAATAATTCCTGCTCTCATATTGCCGAAAATGCCCAAAATTGCCGATTTTTTTTAAGATTAACATCTCAAATTACTTAGTTTGCGTCATGAATGACATCACTTCCAGGATTAATTTTCCCAAATTTCGCTATCAACTTTGAGTTAATTATATAATGATTCAATTTAAAAATTGTATTTTTTTAACGTTTCAGCATTATTATTATCGTCAGAAGTGAGAAAAAATAGATTTACAAATAAATATAAAATATTTTGTGTCAGAGCAATTAAGCGAAAAATTGCGAAATAAAACTTTTTTTTCTAGCGGTTTTAACGAATCGGACCTCGGGTGCGCACAGTTAATTGTTAAATTTTAGTTAATTGCGTTTGCTGGAAAATTAGTAGGAAATTCTCCATCATAGGTTTACAATTTAGTAAGAATTAGTGAACATTCTACGCATTTTGGTGATTCACTTCATTGAGACCTATCGTGATCCATTATAAAAATTAAAAAATTGTTTGAGATATGACGTCATTGTCAACGCCTACGCGTTTTTGATTCTTTGAACTAAAAAAGTTCTGGCAATATTGGCCCCCTGTAATAAGTTTAAGGATCATTTCAAGAAATCTATTTTCATTTATCGTGATAAGACGTCAGTCTGAAGTTGATAGGATAAGGATTATTAAGAATAACCTTCGGTGACCTGGAATCTGGATCCTGAAAATAAACTTCGCTTTGGTAGTTTTTCAAGACAAAATGTTTTGCAAAAACCTTTTTATCTTGTGACATTTCTCAAGTGGTCAAATAAAAATTTTCTAACATTTTCAATGAATTTTAAGGGGTGTAAAATTTCCAAAAACTTTTACAATTTGCCAAAAAACTGGCAAACAAAGATAAAGGTTTACTAAGAATTGACTTAGAATCACCAAACAACTAGATAAAAAATGTTTTATGAAGACATATTTCGACGATATATTCTCGACGCCCATTCAAACTCAAGTAATACATTAAAATATGATATCTTCAATATTCAAAATTTTACAAAATAACTCTTAAAAATTGCGTGGACTTTGAAGTTTTTATAACAAATAACATTGAAATTTTGAGCCCAACTTTTGCTAAATTACTCAGAAGCAAATCTTGCGAAAATAATGTCACTGTTAAAAAAACTTGTTTCGAAAATGATGGTAATAAATCGAAAGCTCAACAAAAAATATAAGCTTCACTAAAAAAATAAAATTACATTGAGTGCGTTATAATTTATCATGATTTGAAAATTTTTTTACTTTACAAGGAAACGCAAACAAATGATTACAGGAAATTCGGGAAAATCGTGCTCGTTCCGAGGCGGATCTTATTTTTATTTGTCTTAAACACTTTTTGCGTTAACTTCTGGCCTTTTTTGCCAATGTTCTATACTCTACTGATTTCTGACATTCATGTCCATAGATAAAATGCAATTTTTGCATTTTGATTTTGAAATTTTTAGGATAGCGGGAAGCGACTGTCGCCAGATTTCGAGAGTGTGTTTTTTTCAGGCATAACATGGTTACACATTTCTATCAATTGTCTATATGTTTTTTCGGTTATTAAATTACGATTTTCTGACCAAGTTTGATTCAAATTTGTTAACATTGCGTCATTTTTCAACTCCCATGATTTTAAATTTCTGAATTTATTCGTGACGTTCTCAACATCACTTTCCTTAGCAAATAGATAGTTTTTAAAAATTTTACCCCGACTTTTTACCAATCTTCTTGGAGGTTTTTTAAATTTATGTTGTATTTCAAAGTGAATCGGATAGTGATCTAAACCTTGCATAACTGAAACGAAATCAACAGTTGGCAACAGAACATCTATTTCTGGTGTAGATCAAATCATATCAGTTGTAGTCAAAGTTTTATGAATATTTGAAATATGTGTCTTTTTGCCCTCAATAGAATTCGTTAGTGGGCTAACAGCAACATATTCGGTAAAAAGTTTTTCGTTTCCATCTCTAAATTTTCGATTCGATTTTTGTTCAAAATTATAGTTAAAATCACCCATGTAAATGTGTCGTTTTTTTGGGTGTTGAATCAGACCTTTGAGTTTTTCAAAATATCGCTCTGCAGTCATTTGAATTGATTTATTAATAAAACGGTCTGACATTGAGCCTGGGCTACGGTACATTTGAGTAAGAATTACGTAATCTGTTGATTTTTCACCCAAGTTCAACTTAATCGTGCTACAATTAATAAAAGGATTTGAAAGGCTTATATTTTGCTTAAGATGTTTCTTAGATAAAAAACATGTGGTTATCTCATCACCCAGGCCGTTTTCCCAGTAATCGTAACCGCTTGGTATATCCAAGTTTATATTTTTTGACAAGTACATCTCTCCTAATCCGATTATATCATATTCTGGGTAAACATTCACCAAATCAAAAAAAATGAACGTATTTTAAGTTAAAAAATTCATAGGTAAGTTAATTGTGCAAATTTTAATCGTACTTTTAGAAAGAGTATGCTCAACTGATGTAACCTTTTTCGGAAAATTGGCCTCTGGGATCGGTTTATTGGTCCCAGCAATGTTGGTTCCGTCTAACCAGGTGGCGGTTCGAAAGTCAAAAGGGTCATAAGTTGTTGAGTCATAAATAACATTAGACAAATCGGTTGTTGTGGCTTGATTGGAAATTAAGGGGTCGTCGCTCGGGTTGGGGTTGCTCGCCAAAGTTCGGGAGCTGAGTCATAATCCACGCTAAAGACTGATACAGGGCTCCCTTCAATGGACTTTTTTTCAGAATTTGCAACTGATGTTTTGCAAAAAATCAAATCAGAGCACATTTTAAAAATAATTTCTTCATTTTTGTTCAGTTTTCGTGTGTACACAGTTGGATATTCAGCATCCATTTTTGTCTGTTTTTTTCCGAAAAACAGCTCATTGAGGGCGTACTCTGGGTCATTTTGGTTTGAAAAACATAATTTTTTAGTTTTAGATAGTTCTAAGATGATGTTACTGATATTTCTCACGATTTGTCGGCCTGCTAAAAATTCTGCTAGATTTTCGTTGTTTAATTTTAAATTTGACTTGGAAAAAGCACATTTGATAACGCAACATATCAATTTAATCTTAAAACCTTGAACATAGTTTACATATCGATTACGGGGGCTCCTGGTCCATTTTTACTAGATTTTATTTTTTAAGCTTTACCTACGTTTCTCTCAGATCCATGAAAGAGATCGTTTTAAGATTTGAGGGTCTCCTGGATTATACTTACCATTTTATTCGTTACGGAGGCTCCTGGATATTTTCACCTTAATTTTCAGATTGTGAGGCTACTGGTACGTTGTTGCTATTTTTAGAGATTGTGAGNCTCACAATCTCTAAAAATAGCAACAACGTACCAGTAGCCTCACAATCTGAAAATTAAGGTGAAAATATCCAGGAGCCTCCGTAACGAATAAAATGGTAAGTATAATCCAGGAGACCCTCAAATCTTAAAACGATCTCTTTCATGGATCTGAGAGAAACGTAGGTAAAGCTTAAAAAATAAAATCTAGTAAAAATGGACCAGGAGCCCCCGTAATCGATATTTCAACAAAAATTCTTGAGTTTCTTTCGGGTGAGTAATAAATGCTAAAAAATAGCGAAATTTTTCTGACAATGAAATTTTTTTTTCAATATTTTGCACAGATAATTTGGCAAAAAATAGTGATTTATTATGAAATGCAGTGTGTTCTCTCGAAATTTCAAAACTATCTTTGGAATTTTCGAAAGAAAAAATCACTGAATGGAGTCAAATTATATGCGCTAACCTCATGTCAATTTCTGCGTTCTCGTTCAGGTACAGGGGTTGATCGTTGAAAATTTGGGAGGTTCATGTGATCCGTTGTAGACCAAGCGGAATCGTCTGTGCTGGATGTAATTATAGATTATGCCGTTAATTCGGCACTAGTGACATGGTTACGGCGACTTCTCCAGTTAATCATGTTTTCAAATTGATCATGATTAACAAAAAAATTGGTACCACTAGGTGCCGGGGGAGATTGTGGTATAATGGAAACCGCTGGCATTGAATTACCAACCGCAAAACTCGCGTTTCGCATCTGACCCTCTGTCACAGGTGTCAAATTATTCTTTGAGTGCGTTCTAGATTTTTTAGGTTGCCTTTTCGATAATTTCACGGATGTGACAGAAACTGAACAGGAGCCAAGCTCCGATTTACAAATCGTGCCGTTAGTAATGGTTACCTCTGAGTCAACCGAATCGACCTCTTTTGTGTAGGTTTCAAGATTAAAAATTCGCTTAGGATTTTGATGAATTTTTCTGCCATTTTTTTTATTTCGAATTTGTAAAAAAGTGGCTTTTTCGCTGGCTTCAATTCTCTGCAGATAAAGTATATCTTGAGTTACAATTAAATTAATCCATCGAGAAAAGCTGTTTTCGGTTGACTCTTCAGTTTGACCCTCAAGTGGTAAATAATTCAGCCTAATATGAAGTGAGTCATGATTATTGTCAAAAGGTGTGGGATCAGCCTGTAGGGCATCATCTTCGCATTCAAATTCCATTTCCCCATATGAAACTTGATAACGAATGCTCTCCTTATTATTTTCAGTTTTTAGATAGTTTGCAATAAAACTCAAAGCTGGTGCACAACTGAGTTGGCGTGAAGTTATAACCTGTCTCTCATAAACTGTTTCTCCAGTTATTTTGCAAGTTTCTGGCCTTTCCGCTAAACAAGTTTTCATATTAAAAATTTTGAGATTTCGAAAATTATAAATCGGGTCCATGAGCGATATAAACTCGTTAAAAATTTTGAGCCCCACAAGATAGCCAGGAAATGTATTAAAAATACATAATATCTCTGGGGAACTGATATATCTTGTGGGAATCAGCATTTTCCCGGATAATTTCCAACGTGAAATTAATGTTTTAATTTCATTGCGTTTTTGCTCTGTTTCTCCAATAAGTAGCAAACTATTGGTCCTGGTGGGTCCCCATAACGGGATACAAGCCTTGGTTTCCATTTCCAAATTAAGGCGTGGGGTCATGTTTGGGGTCACATAATGTTTCGTTTTTATGTCAACAGCGTATTGACCAGTGGATTCAACTGCAGACAGCCTGCTAGTTTTGACGGTTTCCGCTAAATTAATGTCTCTATATTCCGTCATTTTTCTGATTTTCAAATTGCAAATGCGAATAATTAGTGAGTTTTGTGACGATGAAAATGAAAATGGTGAAATTGCTGTGTCTATTTTCGCTCGTGCTTCAATTTTTTTTCTCGTTATTACCCTTTATTTTTAGACTGTCAGAGCGTTAAACTGTGTCTTATAAATATGATAAAAAAAAATAAAAAATACCGAGGAGTAAGTTTTCGCTAGTAGATCCGCCTTGTCTAAAGCACCGTTGTTTTGGAGACTTCTGTCGACTTCTCTGAAAGTGGGAAAAAAGTGAAAACAGGCGCGCGTGGCGCGAAAAAATATTATGTAACCTTGAAGTGCATTAGGAACTGATGCTTGGAAAAATTTATATATTCTAAGTACATTAGTACTTAGTTTGTTTCAATGTATGAACAAACTAAACAAATAATATTTTCCAATTACCCGTGATCAGCAATATTTGCGCAGGATTAGTTTCTGAACAACTAAAGACTTTAGTAGTTATACAGTTTAACTTATAATGTAATTATAATTTGACAAAGTTGGAAATTACCTAGAGAAACATGTTACTGTTTTTTCTGTTATTAGCTTTATCTTACGGATCGAGACATGGATCGGAGTTCCCGGAGCTCCGCCAACTCCCGGAGTTCCCCTGCGGAGTTCCCCCGATAATCCCCTGCGGACAACCCGGACTACCCGGAATTAACGGACATAAGGCGAGCATAGGGGATTTTCCATCTATGGCATTGATGATATGAAGGATAAACAAATTATAAAAAATCTTGAAAATTATATTTGAAATCTTTTCGGCTGAAGAATTCCTGAGCAAACAAATCATTTTTTGTCCGGTAATTTTTTTTTAAAACTACAAATTTCTGGAGAAAGTTTCGAGAAATTCCTGGTCATTGTGCTTTTTGCTCAGGAGTTTTTTGATTTTTGATGAAAATATTGGAAACCGTATTTGTTTTGTTAGCCCAGGAACTGTTGCAAAAAAATGGACAATTCCCGGGAAAATATTCTTCAACTAAGTCAAGGCTTAACGGTTTTTGAAGCGCAGGTTTTTAAAATGGATCGACAGAATTCATTTTTCCTTAACTCCCTCACACCCAAACGCCATTCGGGGACGCGAGATTTTTTAAATCCTTAAAACGAGATAGAAATAATAATTCAACAGACTTTTAATTCAAATGTGTCATAGAGCTCGCAATTCTTTTTCTAGTGATGGTTTAAAAAATTTGATACGACTAGTAGTTAAAAAGATATTTTTTCCTCCTTTTTTGAAGGAATTTCGCCTGATTTCCGTAAAAAAATTCTGGCGTAAATACGACACATAAAATAAAAATTCTGAGGAGACTCAGATTTATGAAATTATTAGAGGCTGCTCCTGGTACTATTATTTTTTTTCTCTTGTCTTCATTGAGAGTTTTATTTTTCCTGAAGTGATTTCTCTATTAACTCAAAAAAAATGATCTCAACGGTCGGGTAAGCCAATTTGTTCGGATTTTGTATCGCTGCATAGAAAAATAATTTGTCATGTAACTGATTCCATAATGAGCTTGTTTTGAAATAAGAGACACGCTTAATTTCTAATGAATACTGAGGAGATCCGTAAATTCGAATTTATTGAAGTTCATAGCCGTTTCTCGATATCTACGGTTGTTTAGGCCACAATTTTCACAAATTGAATTATGAAATTCTCCGTGTTGGCAAATGAAAAATAAAAAAATCACAGTAATAATTTTCCAAATTGTTTAGTTCCTAAGTGACAATTTAAACTGTTGGTGGCAGTTTTTATTAAATTGTTCTAGCCAAATTAAAGGCGCATGCTGTAGTAATCTACTGGCTTTTTCGGTAAATTGCGGTCTATGATTTAATTTGGTATGATATTTGTTGTGCTCGACTCGCGAGCGCCCACTATATTCTAAACACAAAATTATGTCTCTCATTTCCCACAAAGGTACTGGTCGAATAAGTACTGTATTTAGGCTTTGTGACTAAAAATTTAAAATTAAATGTTTCGAAAGAAATCATAGACGATCTATTTAATAACTTCCCACTGTGGACATAATAAAAGTGATTGTCAGCAATAAACTTTTCATGATTGTTTGTGAAACCTGACGCGTAGTGTATCGTTGACTATGAATATAGGACTACAAAAAACTGGAGGAGGTTTTGTGATTATATTGGTATCCATGCGGACAGAGATCCGTACAGAAAACTTAATGCGAGAATACGGCTAAAGTTTTTGCACAATTTGGCCGTGTATCTTTTGATACTGCGCCACCTGATTTAATAACTGTAGATTAAAAATAGTCAAATGAGGTTTTGAAATTGTAACCGGCTTGATCCAGCCGAATACCTAACATTTTACTTTGCGCATTTCTGATAGATACTCGTTACCTATTTTGAGCTTTAAATTACTTTTAGTCGAGTTTCTCTTTCTTTTAATGTGAGTAAAAAAATGTTTTTTTGCATTAATGTTTAAGGGAGTACTCGGCCGCAAAAAGTCTACAAAGCATTTCAAGGCACTTTCTGCTTTGAAATATGGGACTATGGTCTGATGGCGTCACTGGCCTATTATTGTTATTTCATCCGCAAATGAATACATACCATCACCAAAAATATTATCATGCGTTTTTGCCATTAGTAACAAGAACAAAAGTGCGGCTGAGAGCACTTCCTGAGGATACCCACGAGGAGATGTTTGAAAGGAAGTGAAGTCTCTCAAACATGGTGCTTCAATAAAAACGTCTGGACTGTGATAAAAAGCTTCTCAGAAAACGGTAGAGTAATGGACCAAAAAAATTCTTCATACATTCAATTATCAAATCAGTTTCTGGGATCAAAGGCATTCGATAAATCAGGGAAACAGATTGATTGAAAATTTGACATTGATCATTAAAAAAATTCTCATCATATTAACCATATCCGCCTATGACTACGATTCCGAAGCGGAAGCCCCCTTGATTGTTCATGGGAGTACCCAAGTCCTGTGCCCGCGAAATCATTTGAAACTGAAAACCTTCTCAACCGATTGCTATCAGCTTGTGATCAAATAGGTCGAAGTTATTACATATTCTGCATCCTTTTTGTTTAGATGGCATGCCTTTAAGGTACGAAAGTCTTGCAGATATCTCACTGTAAAAAATGCCGTTAACCCAAATTGTCAACATGTCAAGTTTTTTTCCCCATTTTGTTTAGCAAACTCACGAGGGCCCCCGCTCTACCCCTTAAGCGTGCCCTGATCCTTTATTGTTTTTAAGAGTACATTAGAATATCCATATGTTTCAAAACCCCTGATCCGAGGGAAACTAGTCGGTTAATTCGAGTTCAAAAATAATTTTCTGGAGAGCGGTAAATTATCGATATAAGTTGGTATTCTGACGTAGGGACAATTAAATATTTTTTCACAGTATCGTAGCTTAGTTGTTGGAATTTTAAGCAAAAATCCGTGCATCTAGCTGTTCGGACAAAACCAACTGTTTAACCCCCTTAAAACGTGTCAAAAGTGCTCCACGCGGCCTCTTGGGGATCTGCTCGTCGAGGCGGACTTATTTTTTATTTGTCTTAAACACTGTTTGCGTAACCTCTGGCCTTTTTTGCCAATGTTCTATTACTCTACTGATTTTGACATTCATTGTCCATAGATTAAAAATGCAATTTTTGCATTTTGATTTGTGTTGGAAATTTTTTCGATAGCGGAAGCGACTGTCGACCAGATTTTCGAGAGGTGTGGTTTTCAGGATAACATGGTTCACATTTCTATCAATTTCGTATATGTTTTTTCGGTTATAAATTACGATTTTCTACCAAGTTGATTTCAAATTGTTAACATTGCGTCATTTTTCAACTCCATGATTTTTAAATTTTCTGAATTTATTCGTGACGTTCTCAACAATCACTTCCTAGCAAATGGTGTTTTTAAAAATTTTACCCGACTTTTTACCAATCTTCTTGGAGGTTTTTTAAATTATGTGTATTTCAAAGTGAATCGGATTGCATCTAAACCTTTGCATAACTGAAACGAAATCAACAGTTGGCCACAGAAGCATCTATTTCTGTGTAGATAAAATCATATCAGTTGTAGTCAAGTTTTATGAATATTGAAATATGTTCGTCTTTTGCCCCAATAGAATTCGTTAGTGGGCTAACAGCAAATATTCGGTAAAAAAGTTTTTCGTTTCATCTCTAAATTTTCGATTCGATTTTGTTTTCAAAATTATAGTTAAAATCACCCGTGTAAATGTGTCGTTTTTTGGGTGTTGAATCAGACCTTTGAGTTTTTCAAAATATCGGCTCTGTAGTCATTTGAATTGATTTATTAATAAAACGTCTGACATTGAGCCTGGGCTACGTACATTTGAGTAAGAATTACGTAATCTGTTGACTGTTTTACCCAAGTTCAACTTAATCGTGCTACAAATTAATAAAAGGATTTCGAAAGGCTTATATTTTGCTTAAGATGTTTCTTAGATAAAAAACATGTGGTTATCTCATCACCCAGGCCGTTTTCCCAGTAATCGTAACCGCTTGGTATATCCAAGTTTAGATTTTTTGACAAGTACATCTCTCCTAATCCGATTATATCATATTCTGGGTAAACATTCACCAAATCAAAAAAAATGAACGTATTTAAGTTAAAAAATTCATAGGTAAGTTAATTGTGCAAATTTTATCGTACTTTTAGAAAGAGTATGCTCAACTGACATGTAACCTTTTTCGGAAAATTGCGCCTCTGGGATCGTTTATTGGTGCCAGCAATGTTGGTTCCGTCTAACCAGGTGGCGGTTCGAAAGTCAAAAAGGTCATAAGTTGTTGGAGTTCATAATAACATTAGACAAATCGGTTGTTGTGGCTTGATTGGAATTAACGGGGTCGTCGCTCCGGGTTGGGTGCGCCCAAAGTTCGGGAGCTGAGTCATAATCACGCTAAAGACTGATACAGGGCTCCCTTCAATGGCCACTTTTTTTCAGAATTTGCAACTGATGTTTTGCAAAAAATCAAAATCAGAGCACATTTTTAAAATAATTTCTTCATTTTTGTTCAGTTTTCGTGTGTACACAGTTGGATATTCAGCATCCATTTTTGTCTGTTTTTTTTCCGAAAAAACAGCTCATTGAGGGCGTACTCTGGGTCATTTTGGTTTGAAAAACATAATTTTTTAGTTTTAGATTAGTTCTAAGATGATGTTACTGAATATTTCTCACGATTTGTCGGCCCTGCTAAAAATTCTGCTAGATTTTCGTTGTTTAATTTAAATTTTGACTTGGAAAAAGCACATTTGATAACGCAACATATCAATTTAATCTTAAAACCTTGAACATAGTTTACATATTTCAACAAAAATTCTTGAGTTTCTTTCGGGTGAGTTAATAAATGCTAAAAAATAGCGAAATTTTTCTGACCAATGAAATTTTTTTTTCAATATTTTGCACAGATAATTTGGCAAAAAATAGTGATTTATTATGAAATGCAGTGTGTTCTCTCGAAATTTCAAAACTATCTTTGGAATTTCGAAAGAAAAAATCACTGAATGGAGTCAAATTATATGCGCTAACCTCATGTGCAATTTCTGCGTTCTCGTTTCAGGTACAGGGGTTGATCGTTGAAAATTTGGAGGTCATGTGATCCGTTGTAGACCAAGCGGAATCGTCTGTGCTGGATGTTAATTATAGATTATGCCGTTAATTCGGCACTAGTGACATGGTTACGGCGACTTCTCCAGTTAATCATGTTTTCAAATTGATCATGATTAACAAAAAAATTGGTACCACTTAGTGCCGGGGGAGATTGTGGTATAATGGAAACCGCTGGCATTGAATTACCAACCGCAAAACTCGCGTTTCGCATCTGACCCTCTGTCACAGGTGTTCAAATTATTCTTGAGTGCGTTTCTAGATTTTTTAGGTTGCCTTTTCGATAATTTCACGGATGTGACAGAAACTGAAACAGGAAGCCAAGCTCCGATTACAAATCGTGCCGTTAGTAATGGTACCTCTGAGTCAACCGAATCGACCTCTTTTGTGTAGGTTTCAAGATTAAAATTCGCTTAGGATTTTGATGAATTTTTCTGCCATTTTTTTTATTCGAATTTGTAAAAAGTGGCTTTTTCGCTGGCTTCAATCTCTGCAGATAAAGCATATCTTGAGTTACAATTAAATTAATCCCATCGAGAGAAAAGCTGTTTTCGGTTGACTCTTCAGTTTGACCCTCAAGTGGGTAAATAATTCAGCCTAATATGAAGTGAGTCATGATTATTGTCAAAAGGTGTGGGTTAGCCTTGTAGGGCATCATCTTCGCATTCAAATTCCATTTCCCCATATGAAAACTTGATAACGAATGCTCTCCTTATTATTTTCCAGTTTTTAAATAGGTTTCAATAAAACTCAAAGCTGGTGCACAACTTAAGTTGGCGTGAAGTTATAACCTGTCTCTCATAAACTGTTCTCCAGTTATTTTGCAAGTGTTCTGGCCTTTCCGCTAAACAAGTTTTTCATATTAAAAATTTTGAGATTCGAAAATTATAAAGCGGTCCATGAGCGATATTAAACTCGTTAAAATTTTGAGCCCCACAAGATAGCCAGGAAATGTATTAAAAATACATAATATCTCTGGGGAACTGATATATTCTTGTGGGGAATCAGCATTTTCCCGGATAATTCCAAGTGAAATTAATGTTTTAATTTCATTGCGTTTTTGCTCTGTTTCTCCCAATAAGTAGCAAACTATTGTCCTGGTGGGTCCCCATAACGGGATACAAGCCTTGGTTTCCATTTCCAAATTAAGGCGTGGGTCATGTTGGGGGTCACATAATGTTTCGTTTTATGTCAACAGCGTATTGACCGAGATGTGATTCAACTGCAGACAGGCCTGCTAGTTTTGACGGGTTTCCGCAAATTAATGTCTCTATATTCCGTCATTTTTCTGATTTTCAAATTGCAAATGGGAATAATTAGTGAGTTTTGTGACGATGAAAATGAAAATGGTGAAATTGCTGTGTCTATTTTCGCTCGTGCTTCAATTTTTTTCTCGTTATTACCCTTTATTTTTAGACTGTCAGAGCGTTAACTGTGTCTTATAAATATGATTAAAAAAAAATACCGAGGAGTAAGTTTTCGCTAGTAGATCCGCCTTGTCTAAAGCACCGTTGTTTTGGAGACTTCTGTCGACTTCTCTGAAAGTGGAGAAAAAGTGAAAACAGGCGCGCGTGCGCGAAAAAAAAGATATGAGTTGCATTTTTTGTCGGAAACGATGCCACAAGTATCTTGCCTTACGTCACACTTTTGCCCGCTTGATTAATATTTCATAATCAAAGTTAATTTAATAAATAAGTCAAAATTTTGATAAAAAAAAGCATGATTTTTGATAAAAAATGTTTATTTTCCCTATAAAATGCAGTATTTACACGTTTCTATTTAATTTCTTAAGTAAGGCCATGCGCATGAGAGTCAAAGCTCGTGGACATATGCTTAAATTCACTTTATACTTATTTAATTTTTCATGGATACTTGAGTTGATATATTTCGAAATCTTCACTTTCGAAAAAAATAACTGCTCCTAGTCCAGATAAATTTTTATTTTACTGTTATGCATGCGCAAAACACTTCTAAAAACTGGCCTAATCCTCTCAATTTGGTATTTATGGTCTAGTTCCAAATAATAATTTTCCGGAAGGAAACAAGGCGAAAAATCCTAATAAATCAACCCCCGTAATTCTGGAACAATCAACTTGAAAAAAATTTCAATTTTTTTTTGGAACCGAATCAAAAATCTATAATGTTGAAAGAAAAGTCTCGTATCCTCGTTTTTGCCTTTTTGGTGTGGGAATGATAATGAGTTATGCTTGAGCCACCAATGTGGCTCTGTGCTACAAGGGTTTGGAAATACATATTCAGCCCAATTTGCTTATACAAATGGAAAATATAAACAGAAATACAATTTTAAACGAATTAGACAGGAGTAGTTATGAGGAAAACAGAAAAAGTTGCGTACAAATCTACTCTCCTGTTAACAGACGAAAAGTGCATTATAAGATGGATTAAGACCTAATTTAGGTATTTTGAATAGCCGTATGATAAAAACTTCAAATGAGTTTCTATCGCTCTGTCTAAAAAAATAATGTATTGTTTCTTACTTAATTCTCTGTATGATATGACTCCTTAATTATTTTGGAACTAATTTCTCGCCATGAGAAATTAAAGAGAGAAACACACGCCTACCGCATGAACGTCTCACGTGATTCTTATTGTAATCATGTGTTCGCGAGAAGTTGGACTTCTGGACTTGCTTTATTTTAAACCGAGGCCAATTTAAAATGGCATAAAGGACTCATAAAAAGACTAGAATTTCTGACAATTCTTTTGAAGGGATCTTCCACGTGATTTGAGTACTTTGTGAAAAAAAGTCATTGTACAGTAATTTAAAAAGCTACTCAAATTACGTTCAAAAAATTCCAGGGTCAACTTCAAACGTTTTAAGAACTTCCTTATTACACCAGATTCCGAATAAATTCAGGTGACAAAATAATTTCAAAATAAGGTTTGAAATATGTCATAAGATAAATCCTTATTCTCGAAAATAATTTTCGCGCGTAATTTGATCACTATTTGTTTACTTTCACCAAAACCTTATTTCCTAATTTGAAGGTCACGTGATCGGTTTTTGAACTTTGGTGTAATAGAAAAAAAGTCTTAAAAACTTCTAAAGAACCTTTTCACGTTTTTTTAAATGTGATTTAAAGCAATTTTTTGAAAAAAAACAGTACTATTTTGCTGACTCATTTTCTTGGAATATACGGTCACGTGATCATTTTTCGGGCTATAGGGTAATGAAAAAGTGTCTTAGAATTTTTTTTCTGATACGATGAAGGTTAATTTTGTGAATTTAAGGAATTTGTGCAAAAACTAAGTACTGTCATACAGTAAAAATTTTTCAAAAAAAAAAACGCACAACGTCATTTTGTTTCAAAGTTTATCGATAACTTTATAACTGATCTTGTCATCAATGATTAATCGTCGTTAAATGCGATTAAATGGTGTGTGGCGACGCGTTTGCTAAAATCGAGTCTACGAGTTAAGTATTTAAATTATTTAAAACTTATTAACTTATTTAAAACTTTCCATGTAACATTAATCGGTCATATGTTATTGAAAAAAATATTTTGTTGGTTTTTAGACAATTAGAAATTTTCTATGTGAAATAAATCGGTCATTATGATAGCTGACATATATAGATTTATATATTTCTGAAAATACTGATAAAAAGTACTGATAAAAACTTCATCGGGATATGGGCGCAAAATAATTTTTTTCTCATTTTAAAATTTCGACCGATCAAAATCTCCAACTTTATTTACTTTTATTTCTTATTTCAGTATAAAAAGATTACAAAGTGGGCGGTAGAGCGTAAAAACCATTGGAAGTCCAAATGTTGCCACCAAGTGGTCAAAATTTTGGCATGCTCTATTACATGAGATTTGTTCTTCGGTATCAATTAATCTGTCGTTTGATTGTAGTTTCGAGCCTTAACTGTTGGCAAAGTCCGTTTTTCTTTATGACAAAGGGGGCCCGATATCGTTGGCTCAATATCCCCGAATTTTCGGAAATCGCCGAAAAACACCTACGCAATTTCACAATTTTCGGCTTAAATATTTCCTGTGCCAATATCGCCGAATGTGCCAATATCGCCAAATTTGCCAATATCGCCGATTTTTTTTATTCTTATCTCAAATTACTTTTTGAGCGTCACGAATGACGTCATTTTCAAGATTGACTCTCCCAAATCTAGTCTTTTCAACTTTTATTTGATTGCTTTTGGTAGAGTATCCCATTCTACGCATTTTGGTGATTTACTACATACGAATCTCTTGTGAAACTTCTTAAAAAATTCAAAAATTGTTCGACATATATCGTACTTTCGAACGCCTACGCGTTTTTTCATTTTTTGAACAAAACAATTTATTTCTGTTCCCATACCGCCGAATGTGCCAATATCGCCGAATTTGCCAATATCGCCGAAATTTGTTGGCAAAAAACTTTCGGCGATATTGGGCTCCCCCTGTACTGTGTTTCTGTATTTAACTTCAATTCTAGAAAATATTTATTTTAGACGACTCTACGTGTTAAGGTCAGAAAAAGCAATTATAGCTTATCTGACTTCGGACACCCTAGTCCGTTCGAGAAAAATCCAGAGTGATCCTTATCTTACAATAATCCCTGAGCTGTCAAAATTCTTTGGCGATAATTTATTCAAATTGGATGACTTTTAGCAAAAATTATGGTCTGGCATGTCTAACATTACGCAATTAATTCCCCCTCGCGAGTTAAATTTTACTTTCATCTCGGCGTGAGATTACCCTTGCATTAATTTGCATAATGAGATCCATGATGAGATCCAAGTTTTATTTTGCTTCATCTTTATAACTGTAGAAATTGAAAAAAATTTCTTTGTATCAGTTAACTGAGTCCAGTTGACTTAAAATAAAGTAATTTTCAAAATTTTTTATTTGAGAATATTTCGCAAATCAATTGCGTTTTCAGTTTAATTTATATTCATTTTCACGATTTAAAAATTTTAAATATTAAGTATATAATATTTAAGTATTATACGAAGGTATTTTCGTACAGATTTTGATACCAAAAAATTCAAACTTGAAGTCAAGAAATTAGAAATATAAAATTTTCAAAATTCCATTGCCGATTGGTGCTCCTTTAAATAATACAATTAAATAAAACTTAAAATTCCTTTTATCAGCCTTCGACCTAGGACGATAAATAGTTTTTCGACCTGATAAAAAAGTAGTCGGGTCGACGCCGCACCCGACCCCAATTCGACCCGGAATATTTCAGAAACAAATCTACCCGACCCGACATGGTTAAATTTTGAAGAAATCCGATCCCTGGAAGGCAGACCTTTTTTGAAAACAGACAACGATTTCTTGCAAACAAACTTAAAAGTGTTACATCAATGTTACTGGTTAGAGCTAGTTGAGCTTTTCTTATTTCAAAACGTTACAGATAAAATATCTTCGTGAAGTCTCAAAGTGCAGAAAGTGCTTCGGAGATCTGAAAAGATAAATTGAAAGTCACGTTTAACTCGCGCGAGAAAAGAGCTACTTCAGATGAAGCACACCGACAATAAGCCTGAGATTACATAGAAGCAATCGTAGTGTAATAGCAAAAATGTAACCATTCATTTTAACCATGACAATGAGATATAGATTTATGTTAAATCAGCTCAACCCTACATTTATCCCGTCATGATTCATATTCTCATACAATAAGTTTTGACAAAGTTTCTCAGGTTGTTTGTTTTTTTGTGAGGACGTCTGAGCATTAATGTGACCTGAAAATTGTGCGTAAATACAGAGATTTTTAATCGGAGAGACATTTATGACTCGAGCTTAACACTTTGCGGTTGAAACGGTGGTCATTTTCTCAAATATTTATCAGGTTACTCAAATTATCCACCTCTATATATAAGGGCTTTTTGATCTTAGTAAATCAAATATATCGACAAACGATTTTTATTGTTTTCCGGTAGACCGGTAAATCATCAATATACCGGAAAAATAAAAAAATTCGAACGCTGATCTCTGGTCACGTGATTAAGGTGTAAGGTCGAGGTAGAAAATTGTAGCTTAAAATGTAGTTAAGGAAGTTGTAGGGTCTCCAACTAATCTTTTGATCTATAACAAATAACATCATATTTCTTAGTTAACCAAACTAAGTTTACTCCGAATAATAATGTAGAAAAAATCATAGAAAAATTCAAGGTCAAACTTCAAGGTCAATGTCAAGTTTATAATGACGTGCAAAGACTATCAAAAGAATCCTTTGGGTCGACTCTCGTCTCTCCAAAGTTTCAGAAAAATGACTGAATTCCAAATGTATTTGATTTTGTAGAATTTTAGTCAAAATCATACAATTTGAAATAAGGAATTTCAAAAGTCAAAAATTGGTATCAATTGTATTGGCTCATGCTGTAGATTATTTTCTGGTCATTTTAAGTCCCAAGATTTTTTTTGTTTTTTAAAAAACATTTAAAGAAAATTGAATTTTCGGGATTTTCGAGGAGGTGTTCAAGCCAGTTCTGTAGCAAAGCCGTTTCACAAGCGCTGATTTTTTGCTAGTGAAACAGTTTCACTGAAACTTAAACGTTTTTATAAGGGTCTTTTTATCAGTAAGGGTCGGCGTCCATGTAGTCGACTTTGAATAACCGGTGAAAGTTTAAGGTCAATTTCAAGGCCATCGTGTGAACTTAAAAGTACTCTCAAAATGATTCTCAGGGTCGACTTTCTGATAAACATATTAGCAATCATATGTCAATTATTCACTGAAAATTCGCTAGAATTGGCTTGAGCACCCCCTCTAAAATTTGACCAAAAAATCGTTTTTTTTTATTCTTGAAAAAAAAGAAAAATCATGCGACTAAAATGACCGGAAGAAAATTCTTTACAAGATGGGCCAATAAAATCGATACCCATTTTTGACTTTTGAAATTCCTTATTTCGAATGGTCTTATTATTAAATAATTATATAACATAATGTATAATCAGCAAAAAGATGTGGGCTGAGGTAGAGATAGTGTTTTGTTTATATTGTGTATAATGTCTATTCAGCTATTTAATTCCTCATGAGTCAATTATTAAAGTGACAAATTAAATAAATCATTTTAGCCCCAGTTTGCCACCTTTGCACAGTTTACAGGGTACTTTACCCTCTTAACTTTTAATAGAGAAACAACTTATTTTTAAAATTTTGGCCCTTTATTTTGAAAGTTTTAAGGTCCTCGCCCCATCGTAAAAACTCTTTTTTGAGCAAAAGCTAAATTTGGATTTTCTTTGCTTTTGAAAGTTATTAGAAAGACGAGAATAAAATCGATCCGCTGACGAAATAGAGGCATTTCAAAGAAAAATAAATATGTTTTATTAATTTATCACACTCGAAATTTACGAAGAAAATGGGAGTTTTATTTCTAGATTCAGTCAAGTGAGTATTTTTATTCCTGTTTTTTTCTCGCCTCCTGGAGATAATAAGCCATTATGGTGTTATAAAAATGGACGATAGGGTTCAAACGTTTAGACTTTTACGCGTTCAAAAGCAAAAAAATAAATTATCTGAGTGATTAGGCTGTCCGTCTTGAGAAAATCTACTAGTATTTTTTTATGTAATATACTGTGTTACATTTTCATTATGCTTTCGGTTTCTGCAACAGATGATACCGACCAATCAAAAGTGAGATCGAGCAAAATTCATCTGCAGGTGTAAGGTTTTCCCTTCTTTTTTCCAACTGGTTACACTTGATTTCCGCCGTTTTGATTGGTTGAATCTGAGAAAGCTTCTGACAACCAATCAAGCGGAAATCAAGTGTAACCAGTTTGGAAAAAAGAAGGTAAAAACCTTACACCCTGTAAATATAATTGAACGCAAACTGATCATCATCCGTATGATCAGGTGATGCAGAAACCGAAACTTTAAGCAAAAATTTGACACTGAACTTTTTTGAAATTTTTTCGTCCTAGCTATTATATTTTTTTGTTAATAAGGTCAGGGATTTATGTAACCGCATTAAAAAATTTGTTTTTCTGTGGTTTCTAGAAGATGGTTTATCAAAATATTTAATATTTGTCAGACCGAAAGTAAATTTTTTGAATAATAAAAAATAATTCTTGGCAAATAAAATGGATTAAAATAAATATCTTGCGCCGCAAGTTGCTCGTCTGAACAAATAAATTTATAATTCAATTCCATATTTTCAGTATTTGAGCTCATTAAATCGAAAATAAACAAACCAGAATCAAAATTATATCTTTAGTATTCAAATGTTTATGAAATTTCTGAATTATATTTTTGTCACATGGCATTCATTTCAGATTAACCAAATCTTATTGTTAAAAGGTGATCTGTAAATTCTTTTGCTTAAAAGTTTAAATTAAAACACACAAAAAATCGGAATAAACAACCCGAGACCGTTGACCAACAAGTTTTCTCTTTTCTTTTTCATTATCAAAAAAAAATCGCCTAAATCTCATAATTTTTTTGTTATTTTTACTCTCTAGCTCTAAAAATTGGTTTATATTTTAGCAAATACGTCACTTCTCCTGTACTTTGGTAGTATATTGGCAACTTTTTTCGGATTAAAAAACTAATAAAAATGACTTTTATGTATCGAGAAAACTCCGTTAGTCAAATAATAAAATGAATAATTTTCATGCCTTACAAATTTTGAATTTTCCAGGATAATTTTGACAAAAAAATGAAAAATAGTTTTCTCCATATCATCAGTTAATTATGGTGCCTGGGCGGAGATACTTTTTTTAGGAAATTGGGTTAAAATCGATATACTAAGGGATAATTCGTATAAATTATGATACTAGAAATATTGAAGGTATCGCATCTTAGGTCAAAAAGGGAAAATTTTGCTCAGATAACAGCAAATTAACTATAACGGGACGCCCGTCGTAGGCATAAATTTTAAATATGCGCCAAAAAAATTGAAGTGCCAACTTCTATCTTGAAGTAGTTTTTGAAAATTTTACGTGAATTATAACGGTGTCAAATTACACATTTATAATATACATATGCCAAATTTGAAAAAAAGCCCTGTTTGTGGTCGTCAATACGCTTCATTTACTGATATGCAGAAAACTAACCGAGTATTTTTTAGCGGAAGTCCAAATCCAATTATACATGCCGGAGATATGAATTGCAATGTCCCACTAACATCTGAAAGTCATTAATTTCTCGTAATTTCAAAGGCAACATATGGACCCGCAACTTTCTATTCGATAAAGTTTGGAATGTCATGCTTGGACAGAAAATCAAAACGAGAAATGCCTAACTGGAGAAAATATAATAAAACAAAGGTCAGTTAAGTCCAAATACAATACAAATGTACAAAAGTTATCTTTGGCGTTAAGGGGTGGGTGTCGCTGATTTGAGCCTTTTCCAAGGTCATTTCCCGCCAAACTAGCAAAGGTGATATTCCAAAACATTTGTAACTAACAGAACCACCTTCGCGGTAATTTTTGAACTTAACAATAATCTGATACAATCCCACCTACGCCGACACTACGCTTTTAAAAAGCTTCTTAAAAAAAGTTTGTGAGGCTCAGGCAAAAGGTATCTCCTCCACCAGTTTGAGAGATACAGTTTTCGACTCATATGCTCAGAAAGCACAGGACTTGTTTTAACAATGCATTAGAGCGTTTTTTTTTGAAATTTTGCTTCGGCGGTCTCTTGGGGGCCATGTCAAATTTTCATTTTAGCTAATTGTTTGAAATGCTCATTTTGGGAGGCTCAGAGAAAAGCTATCTCCACCAGTTTAGAAGATACAGTTTCGGCTCATACTGCATCTGAAAGCACAAGCCTTGTTGGACATCCATTAGAGAGTTTTTTTTGAAATTTTTATTTGGCGTCTCTTGGAGGCCACGTCAACTTATCATTTTGAGCCTAAATTTTTGACAAAATTTAGAACACCAGAAAAAATGCTTCAAAATAATTTTTCCGTAAATACAAACACTTTTAAGGATTTGGTGCAATTTTTAACTCGGTAAGCGTCAAAAGAAAACAATTAGCGCACTTTCAATTAAATCATAAATAAATCATAATATTTTTTTTCGTTTTTTGGCTTTTTTGGCCGCCGAAAGCAAAATTTAAAAACAAAAAGCAATTTTGCATTATTTGTTAGGCTTCTGCGGAGCCTCACACACAAAAAATGATGAAAATTGAAAGGAGTAGGTACGAACTGCGTGTCTTTTTAAGAAGCTTTTTAAAAAGCGTAGTGGGATGTGTATCAGATTACTGTAAATTCAAAAAATTACCGCGAAGGTTGGTTCTGTTAGTTAACAAATGTTTTTGGAATTCACCTTTGCTAGTTTTGGCGGAAATGACGTTGGAAGAGGCTCAAATCAGCGACACCCACTCCCTTAAGGCTATGGTGGTTCCTTCATTTTCTGCAGGTGTTTCGTCATAAAAATGCACCAAATCAATTGTCTATGTTTGAACGCAATAAAACAATCAAAATGACAACAAAAACATTTTCTAAAATTTCGTTTTTCCGATTTTTTTTTAAATATTTTTCTCAAAATTATGTTAAAAATAACGTTTGTGTCAATTTGACCACTAAAACTTCAAAATATCGGGTTGACGTTAGCAAACATTTCTCTGCAGTGTTTCCCAGCTTTCTTTTGAGCCTACTTCGAAAAAATCGAAGCACATTTTTTTTCGGAAATTTGTTCACGTGACCTTGAAAATTCATATGTTGAGTTTGAGGTCGAAAGTTTAAAAAAAAAACGCTCCTAAAAAGCTTCTGTTTTGTTTTGAGCTAGCTTTTGCAAAAATTGAGCAAATTTTGAATTTAACCTAGGAGGAGATAGATTTTCCGATGGAAAAAGTCCAAAAACAGGTGGTTTTTTGCATATTCTAAGAATAAATATAGCACTTATCCACAAAAAAACGCTCCTTTTGAAGTTTGCCTTACTAATTCTACAGGTTAAATTGTTAAATTAAGGTTTATTTCGATATAAAACCTGAGAAGAGATAGATTTTCCGTTTTGCCTTAGGTCTCCCTGGCTCGCTTATGTGTCTGAGAGTGTATGCATGCAGAAAAGTTTTGACACATGTTTTACGCAAGATGAAGGCTAGTTCTACAAACTGGCTAATCTGAATTATATCCTTGAAGCCATGTTTGCCACCATACCATATAGAGCAAACTAATGGATTGTCAAGTTTTCATTTTTAAAATTTTTTTTTTTATCCAAATTTTTTCATGTCAAATGAAGTATTATGAAGTTTTTTGGCGCTAGAGGAAGAAAAACTTTGGCCATTTCATGCTCTTCCAGTTTTCTCTACGAGGAAAAAAATTATAATAAAAATATATTTAAAATTATCATTTTATTACCGTACAGCGAACGTTTCGAATTTTATATATATTACAAATATAATTCACAATAAGCATAAAAAAACACTTCAAACTTAGTCGAAATAAACAAATCTGGTTGTTATAATTTCAACAAATCAGAATCAGCTCCACAAAATTTAAATTTTTTATCGAATTTGACGTATTATACCTGCTATGATATTCTGAAAATCTACAATTTAATTTTTATGGCCTCGGATAGCCTCAATTCAGATTCTGATCCAGCTTTTGCGAAAATTTATTTCGGTCTACATATTTGTATCTACCAGTATGTCTTTGACATCGACAATGTCGATCGTCCTAAAAATTGTCCCCAGAAATAATCTGTCTGTGGTCTAAAAATTAAATCCAAACTGACTAATTATTAAGAAAAGTTACCAACTGTAAAATACGAAAAATTCATGAGATTGCATTTTTTTTTCAATTTTTCGGTAATTTTCAATTCCTATTGCCTCTAACCCACCTACGTCTTTGCTTAAGGGAGTACTGGTCGCATTTTAAGGCCAAAAAACAAGGTTTCAGCGTCGCCTCAATGAAATACTAGAAACAGCACGAACATATGGATTTCAGTTTAGGGATAATTGAACATTAATCTTGCTTCCACAAAACACATCGAGGCCTCTGAAGTAGCCGACCATCAGGAACGACCATTAATAACAGTGGCACATTTTTCACTTCAAAAGCCTACTCTCCCTGAGTTTTGAAGATAGAGAATACTTTATAGGCTTTATTGACCACAGAGACGGTGGGCAGAGCCCCTAGGCGAGTTTTACTCAAAAAATTTCATCCGGCGCTTAAATGAGCAAAAAAACTTTTTTTTTTTTTTTTGGCCAAGGTTTTTTGCTCATTTAAGCGCGCGATGAAATTTTTTTGAGTAAAACTCGCCTAGGGGCTCTGCCCACGTTCTCGTGGTCAATAAAAGCTATAAAAGTATTCTCTACTTCAAAACTCAGGAGGAGTAGGCTTTTGAAGTGAAAAATAAGTGCCACTTTTGAAAGGTCGTTCCTGATTGTCGGCTATCAGAGGCCTCCGANNNAAAATCCTTTAAAGTGTTTGTATTTACGGAAAAATTATTTTGAAAAATGAAAAGTTGACATGGCCCCCAAGAGACGCCGAATCAAAATTTCAAAAAAAAACTCTCTAGTTCATAGTCAAACAAGTCTTGTGCTTTCAGATGCAGTATGAGTAGGGAGCGCACGAGGCGAATTTCTAAGTTTTGAATTTTCATTTTTAAATCTTAAACTCCTAAAGGGAGTTGGTGTCGCTGATTTGGGCCTCTTTCAATGTCATTTCCCGCCAAACTAGCAAAGGTGATATTCCAAAAAACATTTGTAACTAACAGAACCAACCTTCGCGGTAATTTTGAACTTAACAATAATCTGATACAATCCCACCTACGCCGACACCTACGCTTTTAAAAAGCTTCTTAAAAAAAGTTTGTGAGGCTCAGGCAAAAGGTATCTCCTCCACCAGTTTGAGAGATACAGTTTCGACTCATACTGCATCAGAAAGCACAGGAACTTGTTTAAACAATGCATTAGAGCGTTTTTTTTGAAATTTTGCTTCGGGGTCTCTTGGGGCCATGTCAACTTTTCATTTTTAGCCAAATTGTTTAAATGGTCAGTTTGAGAGGCTCAGGCAAAAGCTTTCTCCTCCATCAGTTTGAGAGATACAGTTTTGACTCATACAGTATGAGTCATACTGAATCTGAAAGCACAAGACTTGTTAAACAATAAACTAGACAGTTTTTTTTTGAAATTTTGATTCGGCGTCTTTTGGGAGCCGAGTCAACTTATCATTTTGAGCCTAAATTTTTGACAAAATTTAGAAACCAGAAAAAATGCTTCAAAATAATTTTTTCCATAAATACAAACACTTTAAAGGATTTTTGTGCAATTTTTAACTCGGTAGCGTCAAAAGAAAACAAATTAGCGCACTTTCAATATAAATCATTAATAAATCAATTATTTTTGTTTTCGTTTTTTGGCCGCCGAAATCAAAGTTTTAAAACAAAAGCAATTTTGCATTATTCGTTAGGCTTCTCCGGAGCCTCACACAAAACAAAATATAAAATGATGAAAATTGAAGGAGAAGGTACGAACTGCGTGTCTTTTCAAGAAGCTTTTGAAAAGCGTAGGTATCGGCGTAGGTGGGATTGTATCAGATTACTGTTAAATTCAAAATTACCGCGAAGGTTGGTTCTGTTAGTTACAAATGTGTTAGGTAATTTGGCTGGAAATGACCTTGGAAGAGGCTCAAATAAGCGACACCCACTCCCTTAAGGGGGTTTTCCATGCTGGAAATGCTTTTTCGAAGGCTCATAACTTTTTATTCTTTTATAACAATCTTATAAAAATTTCAGGAATAGTAGTTCGTAATCTCTGGAACACATTTTACTTCTTACTTTTTTCATAGCAAGTTCGACCGACCGGTAAATTGAGTTAACCGCGAATTATTTTTTTTTCAAAGCTCCATTTTTTTTGCCTTATTTCAAAACAACGTCATTTTCGGAATGTAACAAGCCCAAGGAGTGTTGAGCAAGATATTGCAAATTTTTTTTGAATTTCGCTGTAAATCGACAAAAAAGTGCGCGAAATCGAATATTTTGAATATGAAAGTGAGAATTAGACAATTTAAATGCCAAGATTCCTTGGGTACGGTTTGCTGGAAACGATATTAGCAACTTTGGTCTGATTTTGAATAGAAACAGTGCTAGATATCAAAAAATAATTTTGATGANGTTTTCGTTTTTTGGCTTTTTTGGCCGCCGAAAGCAAAATTTAAAAACAAAAGCAATTTTGCATTATTTGTTAGGCTTCTGCGGAGCCTCACACAAAAAAAAATGATGAAAATTGAAGGAGTAGGTACGAACTGCGTGTCTTTTTAAGAAGCTTTTTAAAAGCGTAGGTGTCGGCGTAGGTGGGATTGTATCAGATTACTGTTAAATTCAAAATTACCGCGAAGGTTGGTTCTGTTAGTTACAAATGTTTTTGGAATATCACCTTTGCTAGTTTGGCGGGAAATGACGTTGGAAGAGGCTCAAATCAGCGACACCCACTCCCTTAAGGCTATGGTGGTTCCTTCATTTTCTGCAGGTGTTTCGTCATAAAAATGCACCAAATCAATTGTCTATGTTTTGAACGCATGAAACAATCAAAATGACAACAAAAACATTTTCTAAAATTTTGCGTTTTTCCGATTTTTTTTTTAATATTTTTCTCAAAATTATGTTAAAAAATAACGTTTGTGTCATATTTGACCACTCAAAACATTCAAAAAATATCGGGTTGACGTTAGCAAACTTTCTCTGCAGTGTTTCCCCAGCTTTCTTTTGAGCCTACTTACGAAAAAATCGAAGCACATTTTTTTTCGGAAATTTGTTCACGTGACCTTGAAAAATTCATATGTTGAGTTTGAGGTCGAAAGTTAAAAAAAAACGCTCCTAAAAAGCTTCTGTTTGTTTTGAGCTAGCTTTTGCAAAAATTTGAGCAAATTTTGAAATTTAACCTAGGAGGAGATAGATTTTCCGATGGAAAAAGTCCAAAAACAGGTGGTTTTTTGCATATTCTAGAATAAATATAGCACTTATCCACAAAAACGCTCCTTTGAAGTTTTGCTTACTAATTCTACAGGTTAAATTGTTAAAATTAAGGTTTATTTCGATATAAAACCTGAGAAGAGATAGATTTTCCGTTTTGCCTGTGCCTAGGTCTCCCTGGGCTCGCTTATGGTCCTGAGAGTTATGCATGCAGAAAAGTTTGAACCAGTTTTACGCAAGATGAAGGCTAGTTCTACAAACTGGCTAATCTGAATTATATCCTTGAAGCCATGTTGCCACCATCGCAAAAGAGGCAAACTAATGGATGTCAAGTTTTCATTATTTTCTAAAATTTTTATTTTTATCCAACATTTTTCATGCAAATAAGTTATATATGAGTTTTTTGGCGGCTAGAGGAAGAAAAACTTTAGGCCATTTTCTTCCCTTCTCGTTCTCCAGTTTTCTCTACGAAGGAAAAAAATTATAATTAAAAATAATATATTAAAATTATCAATTTTATAGCCGTACACGAACGGTTCGAACTTTTATATATATTACAAATATAATTCACAATAAGCATAAAGAAACACTTCAAACTTAGTCCGAAATAAACCAAATCTGGTTGGTTATAATTCAACAAATTCAGAAATTCAGGCTCCACAAAATTTAAATTTTTTTTTATCGAATTTGCACGTATTATACCTGCTATGATATTCTGAAACAATCTACAATTTAATTTTTATGGCCGCCTCGGATAGCCTCAATTCAGATTCTGATCCAGCTTTTGCGGAAAATTTATTTCTCCGTCTACATTTGTATCTCCATGTATTCGTGTCCTACTCACGGTATGTCTTTGACAATCGAACAAATGCGTTGCGTCCTAAAAACTTGTCCCAGAATAACTCTGTCTGTGGTCTAAAAAATTTAATCCAACGGACTGATAATTATTTGAAGGAAAAGAAATTACCAACTGTAAAATACGAAAATTCATGAGATTGAAATTTTTTTTTTTCAAATTTTCTCGGTATTTTCAAGTTCCTATTGGCATCTAACCCACCTACGTCTTTCGCTTAAGGGAGTACTGGTCGCCATTTTAAGCCAAAAAAACAGGTTTTTACAGCGTCGCCTCAATGAAATACTTAGAAACAGCCACGAACATATGGATTTTCAGTTAGGGATAATTGAACATTAACGCTTTAGCTCTGCTTCCGACAAAACACTCGAGGCCTCTGAAAGCCGACCATCAGGGAACGACGACTTCAATAATATACAAAGTGGGCACATTTTTCACTTCAAAAGGCGCTACCTCTCTCCCTGAGTTTTGAAGATAGAGAAGATACTTTTATAGGCTTTTATTGACCACAGAGACGGGTGGGCAGAGAGCCCCTAGGCGAGTTTTTATTCCTCAAAAAAATTTCTATCCGGCGCTTAATGAGCAAAAACTTTTTTTTTTTTTTTTTTGGCCAAAGTGTTTTTTGCCTCTATTTAGCGCCGGATGAAATTTTTTTGAGTAAACTCGCCCTAGGGCTCTGCCCACGTTCTCTGTGGTCAATAAAAGCTATAAAAGTATTCTCTACTTCAAAAACTCAGGGAGGAGTAGGCCTTTGAAAGTGAAAAATAATGCCCTTTTGAAAGAGGCGTTCCTGATTGGTCGGCTAACAGAGGCCTCCGANAAAAACACCTCGTCTTTGAAACCAATGCTCTTTAATCGGTACCATTAATCTCTATTCTGTCAATTTTCAAATTCTGTTTGTACTTTGGCTCGATAATTAATAAGGAGGCGTTTTAAAGTAAGAGCAAAACAGTATTTTGTGCGGGGTTTAAATAAATAGTACGAAGAGATAATCGCTCGAAAGTAGAATCTGAGGGTTCAAAAGTTTACGGAATTTGTTCTTTAGTAAAGAAAGATTATAAATTTGAATCAAGTGGCGCTGAAATGGTGAGGTGTGATTTGCTAAATTTCTCATTTATTCTTCAACAGGCTATAATGAATCACGAGTTTTTGTTTTTCGTTTGTTCAAATTGAAATTTAATTAATAAAAAATCAAATTTTCAAATTGACGCCAAAATTCTTAAAAAAACAATTTCACTGTTCAAATTTACAGATTTAAAATGAAATTCCGATTTATCCTTTCAACATTTGACTATTTTTCTTTTCGACATTTACTATCTATCCCAGCTCAAGCTTCCGTACAGAACTTTATTTCGCAAAAAATAAAGTCGTATACTGAAGTCGCCTGAGGGTTAAGATGAATCGTTTTCACAACTGCGTTAACACAACAGTCGAGTCACGCGCCGCCCACGTGTATCAATTTAACCACCAATTGGACGGCGGGACAGAAACGAAAATCGACCCAATATTTCGATTGCGAGACTTAGCTCGTTTCGAACGGAAAAAATTGTTGCCGAATTTTCCGTAAAAAGCCTAGAAAAAACGCCAGGGGGTTAACCCGGATTATGCCATTTTAGAGACGTGCGAATTTTTTTTCGAAAATGGATTTGGAACTGAGAAAAGAGATTGAAAAGTTAGGGGGGGACGAAGAGGATTTTTTGCTGTTGAAAAATATAAAAGACCCCGAAGATGAAGTCTGGAAAGAACCAGTAGGTAGTACCGGTAAAGATGAGTTCAACTTGTCAGAATTTAAAAAATTTTACGCCACGCTGGATTTTGAAGGCGCGAAAAAAAACGAAATTTCGGAGATAGATGTCGAAATTCCCGAGAAGCCAAAAAAACTAGAGAAAGTAAAAACCCCAGCTGCACCGGCGACCACCCCCTTAATCCAACTACCAAAACCTGCCCCAAAAGTCGTCTCAGCCCCAGAGGTCGTAAACACAGTGGACGAGATTGACTTAGACACCGCCCGAAACCAGGTCGAAAAAGCGGGACCAGTAAAACTACGAAAATCTCCACTTTTGAAATTTGGAGACGAAAACGGAACTCTTTGGTTTGAATGTTTTGATCAAGTTTATGCTAATATCAAAATCAACGAGAAATTCAAGACCCTCAAGCCACTCGACCTTTTAGTAAGAAAACTGAAAATTCGAGCCGCCGAATTAATTGCTCACGAAGCTAGTTTTGGAACTGGAGATGGGACAAGAAAATTTATCAATACAGCGGCGACACAGGGAACGAGTAAGGATAAGGCGGCGGCTTTAACCCTCAAAATTCAAGAAAATCCAGTCGCAAACCACGCGGTTTTGGAGCAGTTGTTAAAAATTTCAAAAAAAAAGGTATTTTTTTATTATTAATCGTCATATGTTGGCGCTCTTGAGCATTTTCAAAAAGCTGGTTGGCTCAAAATAATTCTCATGAGCGCCACCAGTGGTATGATGATGAAAATTAATTTTTACAGTACCGAGTTTAGGGGTCGGAAAAATTTCGAAATTATAAAAAAATTCTGTCATCAAACTTCAAATTTTTAATTCGTCTGGTAGACAAAATAAACATTATTTAACTAAGCTTAATTCATGAAAAATAAGTCTTTTCATAAGCGAGCAATAAAACCACTTGTCAAAAGATTGAACACAAAACAAGTATAGAATTCACATGTCATTTCGTTGACAGGCCACAGGTTGTTCTTGTTAAACGTGATTATAGCCCGTTAGACTCGCTTGTTTTTATTGAAGCTTAAAACTTATATCGGAAGTCTTCTTGTTTTTTATCTTCTCGCAGCCATACCAATTGTAGTGATTGTACAACTTTATTTTTTCTAAGTATTTTTTGCCTTATAAAAAAATTTCAATTTTTTTTTGAGAATTTTTTAGTGTTTTTATGGTATAAGGGTGTATTAAGTAACCTTCCAGTTGGATTGTTGATTGCATAGGAATCTCGAATGAAGATATGGGAATTAATGGTTTTTTTGCCTAAAAGGTGGCGTTATAGTAATTTTTTCCAAATTTTCATGGTTCGATCAGATAGTGTAACGGTTTCTACCTATCCTCTTCAAATATGGAAGGTTCGCTGGGATTTATGTTTCTGCGGATAATTTCAAGGAATGTTATTTGACAGATCCGGATATAGGCGCTTGATGAAAAACTTTATACTGGGTATATAAATTTTCTTCAATATACCATCAAAGTTATGTTTTACAATCTAGGCAACTTTTGAATTTTCGTATTGTTGCTTTTTTACAAAATTTAACTTTTCGAATTCGTCAAATTTCCTTATTTTTCGGTCTATTTTTTTTAAATTATTTTTCTCAAATCACCGAGAAAAACTCTACAAAATGGCCACTTTAAGGGGGTAGCAGCGATGTGGCAGATTGGTACATTTTTTCGGAGTGATTTTTGAAAAAAAAAANGATCTAGAATTTATTTGTCACCTTTCAAAATTGCGAATGTAGACACTTAACTCGAAATACTGCCAAAAAACGTTAAATTTCAATTTTTTATTTTTTTTTAATTTCAAAAATGTTCAGAATTTCAACAAAAAGCCTACTAAAAACCATTTCCTGAGCGTAGGTTAAGGTATCAGATGCTCTGAATAGTACTGGCACCTTCCTTAAGAGTTGTACTACGTATTTGGAAAAAAAATTAATTATTTCTGAAGCCAGGTTTCTCAGAAACTTCACTTGAAAATGTGTAAAAAAGAGCCCAATTATCGTGCCCCACATCCTTAAATAGCTAAAAACTACAGTCTAAGTCTTTTTGAATTGTCACTTTTTTTTTCTTCTGGTGACTAGACAGTCAAAATTTACTATCTTTTGGCTAAAATTTTGTCTGTCTAGCCACCAGAACAAAAAATGTGACAATTAAAAAAAAACTCAGGCTGTACAGATGTAACTTTAGTCATAAGATAGAAAGTTGAGTATTAGAAAAAATTAAATCAGCAAGTCAATAGGCCATATCCATTATTATCCCCGGGTAACACTAAAAACTTATTCCCTATTCTTTTAACAGGCAAATAAGTTTTTAGTGTTACCCGGGGATAATAATGGATATATTAATGATTTAGAAATCGTTATATTATATAACTTATATAACATCACTTACTATATTTGCGTTACAAAATACCTACACCAGCAGCTTAGTATTGCTGTAACGATAATGGAGTTGGCAATGTCTCGGAATTATCTTTTAAATCACCATCAGGACCTTTTAACCTGCTGATTTGATTTTTCTGATACTCAACTTTTTATCTCGGATTGTTTTTTAGCTAACGTGGAGCAGGCTAGGAAAAGGGGAAGGGAACGTTCCCCTCTTCCCTTCCCCGGGAAGGGAACGGAAATTCAGAGAGGCCAAGGGGAAGGGATGAAAATTGACAGGCTGGGGATGAAGGGGAAGCAGTTTTTGGAATTAGGTTCGAATATTTTTAAAATAGTTTTTTTAGATATTTAACTCACTTAAATAGCACGTGGTATATTTATTTGCAGGAAAAATTAACATTTGTACTCATTTGTGAACAAAATGTAAGTTAAGGGGCTAGCGGTCGCACTCTTTTTAGGGTACTTTGGGGTGTAAAATTAGCACGAAATTGCTAGGGAACACTCAGAAAGCATAAACTTATTAAAAAATCCAAAAAAAAGTTCGAACTTTTCATTTTTTTTAGGAAACTTTGAAACCCACTTTTCGACCAGAAAAACTCAAAATATCAAAAGGCTGTAAGCAGATTTTTTGATCAATGAAACTCAAGCTTTAATTTGGTGGTACTTTCGACTAAATCCGACGACTTTCATTTTCCGAGTTTTCAGTTCCGGTTTACTAAAATACGATTTTCTAGAATTCAACAAAATATTTCAAAATTCTGCACCATCATTATAACAAAAACATATTTCTCCATCTTTTCCCAAATTTATACTGCATTCTGAAATGTAACCTAGGAGGAGATAGATTTTGAATAGCGAAAATCTTGAAATTAGGCGGTTTTCGCAGTTCTAGAAAAAACTAGTTGGAAATTTAAAAAATCCCACCATCATATTACAACCATAAGTGTTTCCGTGGTTCATACCAAGTTTGAGTGAAATCGTATGCGAGCTCTAGGAGAAGATAGATTTTGAAATGTTGGTTAGATGTTCTAGAATTCGCTGCATGGTGGTCACCACGATCGGCTAAAAATTATTCTGATTAATTTTTTCTGTAGATTAAGGATAGATCTACCAAATGGCTATTCTCAAAAGTTTCGAAGCAGTTTAGTATTCTGGTAAAGTGGAGTACAAAAGTACCATTTTGCGACCGCTACCCCCTTAAGGGGGTATATCTGTCTGATTAAATAAAGGCCTTAGAGGCATTAAAAATGCTCCAAATTGATACGGGGTGATAATAAAGTGTACTAAGAACCCAATCATCAAAAAAAAATTTCGATTTTTTTCTTAGTACTTTTCATAAGATAAAGTTAAAAAATAACGTTTGCTCGAATTTGACCACTAAAACTTCAAAATATCGACTTGACGTAAGCCAACCTTCTCATCAGTGTTTCACTGGCTTTCTTTTGAGCCTACTTTCGAAAAAATCGAAGCACTTTTTTTTTGGAAATTCTTCGGAAAATGACCAAAAAAATCATATTTCGAGTTCTAGCTCGAAATTGCAAAAAAGCTCTCGATCATCTCTTTAAAATTTTCTGAGGAATCCTTGATAAAAATTTGAGCCATTTTGCAAACATATCCTAGGAGGAGATAGATTTTGAAGTCTGAAATTGTTAAAATCGTCGGTTATTTGGCGTTCTAGAATTGTTCAGTTGCC
>SCLH01000503.1:478168-507441 GCA_004367855.1 Oikopleura vanhoeffeni
ATCACCGTGTATAGTCAAATCTGCCAGATGTACCCCTTAAGTGGGCCTACCGATAAAAAAGCGACCTAGGGCAGTTGTGAAAATCTGAGGATACTCGTTTATAGGTCTAGCCTTCGTCTAACGAATTCATATCTCAATATTAAAAAATTAAAAAAACCACAACACCAGTGCTGAGTCAATTCTAGACACCCAAGCGTTTTTTTCAAAGTTATACTTCTACTTGTTAGGCCCCACATACAACGCGTCTGAAAATCACGCAGAGTACTGAATTGAGTTACATATATGTTTTGGCCCATTTTTTTGAATTTCGCTCTTGTATTTTCTAGACGCCGATTTTTACAATTTTTCGCTTCAAACTGAGACTTCTTTACACGGATGTTCGAATAAGACTGTTTTTACGACTAAAGTAGATAAATATAGTGTGGTCAATATGTTTGCTCGGGTTTTTGATTTTTTTCCCTAGACATTAGAGTTTGATTTTAAGTGAACCGGAAATGAAAAGTTCGAAATAAAGTTCGTCTATAGAACAAAGTACCACCAAATTGAAGCTGAGAGTCACTGATCAAAAATTGGCTTTCTAGAATTTTATTAAGACATTGATAATTTTAATGTCATCGTTTTTGAACGGGTGATATTCACCAATTAAAATGTTCATATCATGGTGGAACACCCGATTTAATGCGGGTTAAAGAAAAAATATTCGAATTTTGAAATTTCTAGATTTTGCTCTAGATTGTTTTGAAAAATAATTGTCATCATAAGATTTTCTTGGGCCAACTTTCGTCATAATCGATATTAATTGATCATAAATTAATTCTTTAAGCCCCAAAAATTACGACACCTACCTCCTTAATTTACATTTGTATCGAAATCGAATCAGCAATAACAAGTCCACAATAATATCATCGTATAAAAAACCGAAATTAAAAGTCGGATGTGTGGTTACTAGAGAATAGTCCTAATTTCGCTCAAAAAGGGCTCATTTCCCGACTTTGAACTCGCCGCCTGGCCCAATTTGTGATCAGAAAGAAAAAAAATTCCATGTCATTTTTTACCAGAATTAGTTAGGGTCCCAAATTTTTAAGAAAATTCTGTGAACCGATCAGTACCCCCTTAAGGAGTGTTGTCGCTGATTAAGTGTTTTTTGAAGTTTTTATAAATGTTTCTTGATGAACTGGTAGAGGTGGTATTATAAAAACTTTCTGAACGTGAAGAACAAGTGTCGAAAATAATTTCAACACTTATTGTAATATGATACAATTCAACCTACGCCCACGCACTAACCCTTAATAAGCCCCCAAAAGAACACTAAAAAGCTTACTCCTAACAATTTACATGATTTTTTCTAATTTTTTGAGTAAAGTTTCGGAGAAGCAATATCAACACTAATCTAGCGCCCTTTTTTTGAAATTTTGCTTTGACAGACAATTTTTCTTCGACCAATTTTCCGTTGAGATTTTGTTTTTAGGTCTTTTCGCATTTTTGTTCGTTAAAACAAATTTGAAAAAAGGACTCTGGATTTATGTTGATATTGTTTTCCAGAACTTGACTCAAAAAATAAACAAACATTGATGTAAATTTAGGAGGAGTAGCTTTTTGAGTTTCAAAATATTGAAACATTATAAACCTCATATGCCTCCAAACGAAGTCTGATCAACATTTCGAAAAAAACGCTCTAGATTATTGTTAAACTAGTTTGAGCTTTCATTAAAGTATAAACGGAAAATTTATGTTGAAAATTGGCGGAGGAGTAGGCTTTTGAATAAGCCTCTAATCTCGATTTCAGATTTCGTTTTAAAAATTTTTGAAGTTTTGTCCGACAAAGCTAAAATTTCGAAAAAACGCTCTAGATTATTCTTTGTATTGATGATCGGGAGCCTGACACAAAAAATTAAATGAAATGATGAAAACTGACGGAGAAGAAACTTTTTAGTGTTTTTTGTAAGGTTTACTATACGTTCATGTGAGTGCGTAGGTTGGTTGTATCAGAATTACTGAATTCTGAAAATGATTGCGAAGAGTTGTTTGACGTTAAAAAGTTTTTGGAATTTCAGCTTTGCTAGTTTAGCCACTTAAACCGCATCTAAAACAGGAAAATCAGCGACAACCACTCCCTTAAGGGGTGGTCGTCGCATTTTAAGGTTTTTAATAGCCAATTGTCTCAAAAGTACAAATCGTCGGACCAACTTTTACCTCTCTTTGATATATTTAAACAAAATCTTGCATCCTAAAAACAATCAAATTAACGGAATGCGTCCAAACAGAAACGTGCTTACAAAGTGACGGAAATATTTTTCAAAATGTATCTCCTCCCTGAGTTTTCAAGGTTTAACAATGATTCATGTTTTAAATTAACCGGACAGAACGTAGCAGTGACCCCCAAGTTTTAGTTTTGAAAAAATTCTTTGATTTGGCTTCAGAATCACCAAAAACTGTATTTTGCTCTAGTTAACATATGGTACAATACTGTTTTTGGTGATTCTGAAGCCAAATCAAAGAATTTTCGCAAAAACTCAACTTGGGGTCTGCTCACGTTCTGCCCGGTTATTTAAAACATGAATCATTTTGAACCTTAAAACTCGGGAGGAGATACATTTTGAAAAATAATCCGTCACTTTGTAGCACGTTTCTGATTGGACGAGCCATTCGTTAATTTGGATTGTTTTTTAGGATGCAAGATTTTTGTTTAAACTATATCAAAGAAGGTAAAAGTTGTCCAACAATTTGTATTGTGCGAAACTTGGCTATCGAAAACCCTCAACCCCTTAAAATGCGACGACCACCCCCTTAAGGGCCGCTGCGCACCCTAATTATGCCCCGAAATTTTATAAATTAAACCAACCGGTTATAATGCAAAAAGAAGACAAAAAATTATACATGTCACAAATTTACTTGGGAACATGATACAAAAAAACGTTTGTCAATATCTCTTATGAACTCGGAGTAATTATACTGACAAGGGTGGGTTCCATTAAAAAAAAGCTACCTTTAGGTATTACTTAAGTAATATATATCGAAAAATAGAATACCTCGATTACTTGTACTGCTAATTTCAACCTACCTTCTTTTCATACAAAATATGTAGCAAAATATGGGCATTTTAAAAAATGTATCTGGGATACTGTATCCTTCAATAATATTCACCAAATTTCTTAAATAAATTGCCAATTCATAATATTTATTCAGGAAGAATATGGTTTTTGTACATGGGATGGTCACACCGAGAAAATTGGAAACTTTCGGTTAGAACCTCCTGGACTTTTCCGTGGTCGTGGTGAACACCCTAAAATGGGCAAATTGAAATCAAGGATACGGGCTAATGATATAATCATTAATATATCAAAAGATTCAACACCTCCGCCAGCACCAGGCGGGCAAAGATGGAAAGAAATTCGTCACGACGATAAAGTAACTTGGCTCGCATGTTGGATTGAAAATGTTCAAGGTACTTTTATTTGACCAAAAATGATCATTTCTTGGTTAAGTTTAAATCAGATTGAAATTTGACGGTATTTTTAGCCGGACTTTTTTTTTAATTTAAAAATTTATATAAACGCAAAAAAATCGATGCCTTCAACTTTTTTTCATGTCATTTTTCATAAATGATACAAATAAAAAAAGAACACAAGAAAATCGATGCCATCAACCTGTTTTTCATGTCAAATTTTTTTTACCAATAATCCTTTCTAATATTAATTTTCAGGGCAATACAAATACGTCATGTTGAACGCCAATTCTCGAATCAAAGGTGAAAAAGATTGGGCAAAGTACGAAAAAGCTCGAAAATTAAAACAAATTATCCACAAAGTTCGAGCAACTTACGAGGTAAAAACGATTTAAAATGCTTTAAAAATTATAATTGAATTTTTTTTAATAAACTTTAATTTTAGGCTGAATTGCAAGATAAATTAATGTTTCATCGGCAACGTGCCGTGGCTATGTACTTTATCGATAAGTTGGCTTTGAGAGCTGGTAATGAAAAAGACACAGAAGAAGCTGCTGATACCGTCGGTTGCTGTTCGTTGCGTGTTGAACATATAAAGGTATATTTTTTACCCTCTCACTCATGAAAGTCACTTTTATGGCTAAACTTTGAGCGCTTATTACGGGAAAAGTAAAAGTGCTAGCAACTGATTGTACATCCAGAGTTATAATTAAAGATGACTGATTGCTCGACCAATCAGAAAAGAGCTTCAAAATAGAGTCATTTTCTGTCGCAAAAAGCCTATTTCTGCGTGAGTTTTGAAAGTAGGAAAATTTTTTGTAGCTTTTATTCACCACAAATACGTACGCAGGTCTGTTACTATCGTTTTCAAAATTTTGAAATAAATTCGCTCCATAATAGCCAAAAAACTTTTTTTTTTAGCTGATTTTGAGGGTCTCGTGGAAAAGCCTATTTCTCCCTGGATTTTTTAGAAGCACATTTCAAACTTGTATAAATCAAAAGCTAGTGAGTTCGTGGAGAGCAGTTACTATCGAAACCTAAATTTCGATGATTTTTTCTCTTCCAAAACTGTACTAATTCCTGAAAATCCATAAATTTTGATTTAATGCTTAAGGGAGTACCCCACGCCATTTAGTGATTTTCAAAGCGTTTGTTCTTGAGCTGAATAATAGTTGCTTGAGTTTCATGGTTCTAAGAACCAGGAGATACTTTGTGCGAATTTTTCAAAAAAAGTGACAAGAAAGTTTTTTGTATGATCGTCCGGTATGTTTTGACCGGTGCAAAAAGTCATTTTTCGCTTTTATGCTGTTCAAGTTCATTTACGAGTATTAAATAATTTCTTGATTTCTTTGTGTAGCATACCTCATATTGTTAGTTAAAAAAAGTTATGCGCCAGAGTATGTATTTTTTTCCTTAAATTTGCCTACAATCAGACTGATAAAGTCCTCAAACTGGCTGTTTTGGTACCCTGGACGCTAGTTATTTCCATTTCGAGATACGTAAGCGAAATTTTTTCGCGGAAAAAAGGCCTCTTGAAAATGGGAGCTCTGGGATGTTTTATGCGCTCTAAGTATTGTTGCTATTTTTGTAGTTAGGTTTGTATGGCGCAGTCGAAGTTTGCTTTCCTGAAAAAATACACGAGTAAAATATTTTCTTGGAAATTATAATTATTTTAATCGTTTTCTAACAAATGCTATTGTAATAAACAGTCAGTAATTTCACACAGGAAATGTTATGATCGGTGTCGTTTTCCTCCGATCGAAACCGTACATTCCGTGGTCAAAATAAGCTGAAGAAGTAGACGAGTCAATCTAGAAGTAATAGGAATTTGTTTTTACATCATTTTTATTTTCTTAATTTTTGGAAGGAAACCGATAAAAAAAGTTAAGAATGAGATAACAGAATACACTTCTGTACCGACGTCAGAGCCGAATATAGAGGTCGTCGATATTTATCAATCTAAGAACATTTCAGAAACTTTGTTTTTCCTGAAATTAAAATTCTTTTTCTTTCCTTTGTTTTAAGATTGAAATGCAAAATAGACTCTGCAACAAAAATGCAGCATCACGATTTTCAACTTGAAAAAGTTATCAGACAATAGAAGGAATTTATATCTTTAGAAACAATAGGAAATTTTTTTAGATTCGAAAGAGTTTTTTTAATTTTTTGAGTGAAGACCGAAATCAAAAACTAATGAATGCCGATAATAATTAGCTCTTTACCATGTCGTGAGAGCCGAAATAAAACCCGCGTGGGGGTACGTTTTTTCGTTTTATCAATTAAGAATATATTCTAGATATTTTTTTTTCGAAAACATTAATTTTTTTGATTTCTTTTTAAGATTGAAATCAAAGTAACTCAGTCAACATAAAATCCGTCAAAAAACGATTTGAATTGAAAGTTCCGATAAAGAAGGAAATTTATACTTAGAAAAAATAGAGGAGAAGTGACATATTTTTTTACTGTTTATATTTTTAGTGATTGAAACGCGATAACCAAAATGAGAATGAGATAAAATTAGCTTCCTCAACATGTCTGAGAAGCCGAAATAAACCGTGGTGGTAGCTCCTTAAAAGCAAGACAATATATTTCAAAATGATTAAAAAGTACTTTCCTAAAGCTGTACTGGGTCAAAAAAGCCACCAGCGTATTCAAATTATATTTTCATAAAAAATATATATTCTGAATTTTTTTTGTTTAAGCCTCAATTCGGAAGGTACCCTTAACCTTGGAATCACAGAGCCGATATATCGGCCAAGCCTACCTAAACCTTCTAAAATGGCCAATAAATGTCACAGAATTGTTTTTTTCGAATACATTATAAAGAATTTTCCGGTGATTCCGAAGAAATACTCTCAATTTTTTTGGGATATTTGTTCGAATATTACGGGGAGTTGATTTTTTGAGATTTGCGCCGAAGTTTACTTCCGAGAAATATATTTCGAAAAAAATTATTTATTTAAAAATTAATTTAGATAATCAAAAATTGTCCACCGTTACTTGATTACTAGGGCGTGTTTTTTTCAGCGAAACGGTTTTTTGCAGGGATTTTTCTCAGAGATGATGAACGGATTTTCGAAATTTCAAAAGAGTATCGTGATGGAAAGTTTCGATACGCGGACGGGGACGAAGCGTTTTTTGGCGAATCGGATATACCGATAATACCGAAAAGCCGGTTGAATCTTAATTGTCGGTTTCCAAAGTCTTGGGATATTTGATATGATATGATTTTTTACCATTATGCTTTAGAATTTTTTGAGGTCAAATTTTGTAATATGACCCAAAAGGTCAAGATTGGAAATAGTGACGCATGGGGTCATATTACATTGCATATGAAGAAAATCCATGAAGATTCCAAATATATAACATAAACAAATATTGTATGTAATAGTGACTCCATATAACAAACTAGTTTCTAACGTATTTTCAACAAGGGAAAAAAAATTTTGCGAAATTTTTTGTGAGCGTTTAAACAATTAAAAAAAATTTCAAAAATATTTTTTAGAAATTTGCGTTAAAACGTCTCAAAACAAAAAACATTTGATTTTTCTAGTCTTGAAAAATACTTTGGATTGAATTTATTAGATATTGAGGATTTTCGAATGACATTGGGAAAATAATAATTTTAATCTGTAGCAATTTGAATGTAGTAAGCCGAAGTTGAAAAAATAGTTGTCATGAAAAAAATGACAAACTTTAAACTGTACAAAAGTTCCATGTTTTAGGGATGTTAAGAGTCAGTTCATGTTTAGGAATGTTAAGGGTCGAGAAAGATTGTGTAATTTACGAAAAAAAAATATTATAACGAATTCAACTTTGAAATTAAATGGCAAAATACTTGCGGAAATTCTGCTTGAAAAAAGTTTATCATGTAAAACTGAAGATGATTTAATAAAAAAATGTAGTTAACTATTTAATGGTGATTTTTCAATTAAAATTTTATTTTTTCATGTTTCGGTTAATTTTCATTTTGCAGAGTGAGAAGAATGATTACAAATTCCAGAGAAGAAACATTTTTGTTTCAAAAGCAATTTAGCGAATTGATCCTCTGTTTCGCTAAATTAAAGCTCAATCGTTTTTTTAAAAATTTAAGTAATTGCAGGTGTTTAAAAGATCTAGTAAAAAGCTGGGACAAAGAAACTTCTGATTTTTTGTTCTGTTTGTTTTTTAGAGTTGGTTGTCCATGCAAATAAGATCCCTCTAAGATATTTTTCGGGTATTTTTATGGATTAAGTTTTTTTCGATTATGTTAAATGCGGCTCGAAAAACTGCAGTTTTTTGTTTTCCGTTGCGTTGTCGTGATCGAGACAACAATCTAAAAAATGACTGTTGATTGATGTGTTGGTGTCGATCATCGACAACGCAACGGATAAACAAAAACTACAGTTTTTCGAGCTGCATTTTAACATAATCGAAAAAAACTTAATCCATAAAATACCCGAAAATCTTTGAGGAATCTTGATCATGCTTTTTAACTAGATGAAAAACTGCAGATTACTTGAATTGTTTAAAAAAGAATTGAGCTTTAATTAGCGAAACAGAGGCTCAATGTCGCTAAATTGCTTTGAACAAAAATTGTTTTTCTCTGAATTTGTGATATCATTTACTTCTCACTCTTGAAAATGGAATAAACCGAATACGTTGGAAAAAAAATTTTTTTTAATTGAGAAATCATATATTAAATAGTTAAAACTACATTTTTTTAAATCATCTCAGTTTTACATGTAAAACTTTTTCAAGCAGAATTTTCGCAGTTTTTGCCATTTAATTTCAAAGTTGAGAAGTCGTTATAATAATCTTTTTTCGTAAAATATACAATCTTTCTCGACCCTAAATATCTAAAACATGAACTTTGACCCTTAACATCCTAAAAATGAACTTTTGACAGTAATGTTTGTCATTTTTTTCATGACAACTATTTTTTCAATTTCGTGCTTACTACCTCAAAAATGCGACAGATTTAAATTTTATTTTCCCAATGTCATTCGAAGATCTCAAATATCTAAATAAAATTTCCAAGAGTATTTTTCAAGACTAGAAAAATCAAAATTTTTTGTTTGGACTGTTTAACGCCATTTCAAAAAAGTAATATTGTTGAAATTTTTAAAATTGTTTAAACGCTCATAAAAAAATTCGCAATTTTTTTCCCTTGTGAAAGAATACTTTAGAAGAACTAGTTTTGTTGAAAAATTGAAGCGGGGAAAATGTTTTCGAAAAAAATAATTTTTTTGGCTGAAAAAGTGGCAAAAAACGACCAGAGGACCCCTTAAAAGATATTATAATTTTCCCAAAAAACTATTTTTACATGAAAAATAACGAGAATATTAATAATACTAAATTTTTTAGCTTCACGACACCCATATTATTGAAGGTGAAGAAAAACCTTATGTCATCGAGTTCGACTTCCTTGGTAAAGATTCTATGAGATACCATAATTTCACCGCAGTAACGAAGGTAAATACATTTCTAAAAACATGCAAATATACAAAGTTTCAACCAGCTCTTTATGGTAAAGACCCTAGTTAACTTTCAAATGAGTATCGACAAAAATGGGAGTATTCGATCTCAGCCAATTATCAATATAAAGAGAAACGGATTTTTGCATAACCTTGGAAAACCAAAACAAAAAAAAACGAATTATATAAAATTTTTCATTTCGACAAAATATTCATCTACAGCATGTGACATTTTTGCTCCCATTCTTAGTTTTTGTAGAATCTACTATCCGCCGATCAAAACGTTTAAATATGGCAAGCACCTACGTGTTTGCCAAATTTAAACGCTTTGATTGATGTATCGGTTGTCTTCTGCAAAAACTAAGAATGGGATCAAAAATGCTGTATAAACATTTTTTATGAAATAACGCTATGTGATTGGTTCGAAGGGAAGACTCTACAAAAATACTTGGATCACCTTGACTGTCCAAGAAAAAAATAATCAAATTTCATCAGTCAAAAAAATTTTAATCTTTCTTATTTGAAAGTTACCCTAGGTGGTTTTTTTTTAGCAGGGACGCAAGTTTTCTGGCTAATGTATATTTGGGAACCTCATATTAACAATAATTAGCGGACGTAGAATTTATTCTCGATTTTAATAGAAATTGAAATTTTGAATTTGTGCGTGGGTGGGAGAATAGGCAGGATTTCAACAATCCGTTTTCCAAAAGTGCTCGATTGGGTCAAACTTGTCATGTAAAACATTACGGACCAGAGTTCGAATCTGAGACCAGATTTTACAATGACGGCATCATGAGTCATTTGGGGTCATTAAGGACATTATTTTATATACTCATATTGTGCTTAAACGGCATAAAACTAATTACGGCACACAGGAGTTCGAATCTGATACCAGATGATCTAATGACGTCATCATTGAGTCATTTTGGGGTTTAAGAACATTATTTTATAAAAACTCTATCGTGCTAAACTGGCATAATAACTAATTACGGCACCAGGATTTCGAATCTGACACAATTTATCAATGACGACATCAGAGTCATTTTGAGGTGATAAAATAGTTGATCCAATATTGAACCAAGTAAGCTGATACCAGATGAAAACAAAGTCCGGCTCTAGAATTCGGAGCTGATGTCAATTTCATCGATGATGATATATATTATCATTCTCTGGATAAATAAAAACATTAAAAGAATATATTATTATAATTTCCTATTTTCTGGAATTTGTAAATTTTCAAAGAAATAACACTTAAAACAAAATTTATAAGTTTGAGAAAGTCTTCCATTACTGAAAAAGGCGCAAATCGGCCGAAAGGCGAAAGAAAAGAATATTTGTGATCGAAATCAATTAAAAAAATGAGTTATTTAACGAATCCATAAATTTGCCAATCATTTCCGTTATTTTAAATTAATCGCGCAGTACTTTAGCAAAACATAATATCGAAGACTTGCTGCAATCATTAGACCTGCTCTGGAAAACAAATGTCAAAATCATCGTCATCTCGATTCAAGACACACCACGTTGTTTCAAACTGGATATCAGATTATTTGGTCAATTGGATAACGATTATTATGATCACTCAAAATAACTCATGAGACGTCGATGATAAACTGTGTCAGATTCGAAATCCTGGCGTAATTAGTTACTTGCTATTAGCACGATTAAGGCTAATAAAAAATGTCTCCTAATGACCCCAAATAGACTCATGAGAACGTCATTGATACAGATCGGTATCAGATTCGAACTCCTGTGCCGTAAAGTTTTATATGACCCAGTTTAAGAACATATGAGGTATAAAAATAATGTTAAGCCAAATGACCATGATGACGTATAAAACAAATCGGAACAGCTTCAACTGCACATGTGCGTAATTAGTTCCATGACAAGTTGGACCCAATCGAGCAACTTTTTGAAAAGGATTGTGAAATCTGCATAATCTCCACACAGCACAAATCAAAATTTCAATTCTATTAAAAAATGCGGATAAATTCTACGTCGCTATTATTGTTATGGGTTCCCAATCCATAAAGCCAGAAACTTGCGCCCGCAAAAAAAAAACCACCCTAGTATTTACTCAGTTATATGCTCATTCTTAGGCGAGTCTTCCAAAAAGTGAAGCTCTTCCAGGACGGTAAAAATGGCGAGGATGATTTATTTGATCGACTCGACACAATGAAATTAAACAAACATTTAAATGGTATTATGGATGGTTTAACTGCTAAAGTATTCCGTACTTATAATGCTTCAAATACTTTGCAGCAACAGTTAGACAAACATACCGTCGCAGGAAAAACGTAAGAAATAGTAAAAAAGTTTTATACATAGTTGTACTATAAAAAAAAGTTGTAGTATATCACAGACAGATTTAAAGAAATCTATTTTTATGCGTTTTTAATGCAATTCAAAAAAAACAGTACGGGTTTGAATTATTTTGATGAAGTAGTAATCCTATTTTTTTCTAAATTTTAAAATCACAGAAAAAAACAAATTGTAATTTTAACACCGATTTTATTCAAATCATCGTCTGGTGTGTTTAAAATTGAATATTTATTTGCTAGAATTTATGCTGGTTAATTCAATATAATTTTGAGTGACCTGCGATATCATAAAATAGAACCGTTCAATACTTCAAACATAATATAAATATGATTTGAATCGTTAACTCAAATCGCGTAGTTTTTACTTTAAATACATAAGGTCGCTTTTTTTTTAGGTGGGCCACGTTAAGGGGTATCTGTTCTGAGAGAACCAGACTCGATAGCGACAAACGGTTTATTGCATTTGAATCTTAACCGAATTTGTAACGGTGGAAATTTTTTTTAATTCGCAAAAAATCGGGTTTTTCGGTAATTTTAAGCAATTTCGATGACTGATTTCCGGTCACGTGATCAACCTAGGAAGCCAAAAAAATTTTCTACTGCATATTTTTATCAAAGAAAACCATTTGTCGCTATCTTGTCTAGTTCTCCCAGTCGAAATCATAAGTGGCCCACTTAAAAAAACGACCTAACCGAAATGCTACCGAAACGTCAAGTTTTTATAATAAAATATACCATATTAAATACATAAGGTAACCTTAAACCTGTTTAAGGTAACTGTTTTTAGCAGCGACAGATTTGACTGTGCCACAACGGCCGAACTGTATGAGATATCACAAAATGTTTTTTTGCATACAAGTGTAAACTAAAAAATAAGCGGGGAAAATTTTTACAAAATTTTGCTCAACCAGTTCACCGGTTATTCGCGGTTTTAACCGGTAATTTGTCGACCACTGGAAAAAAAATTGTTGAAACATTTCAGGCAATTAAAAAAAAATGAAAATTGTTTTTGATGGAGTAATAAAATTTTGAAATTTTTTTTCTGGTGGAGCAACAAGTTTTCCCCGCTGCCTTTTTATTTTTCTCATACGGTTAGTCCGTGGTGACACAGTCGAGTCTGTCGCTGCTAAACAAATTACCTTTAGGTTGAGGGGGTAGCAGCGATGTGGCAGACTGGCGTCAATTTAACTTAGGTAACTTTTTTTTTAGGTCAACCCCCCCTCTGGAGCAAAAACCGTAGTAGGTATCAAGAAACGGTTTTTTGCATCGTGTAGCCAGCGAAAATTTAACATCAAAATTTTTTTTATGGTTTTCTGACTTTACTGGTAATTGGCGGTTTTGAAAGAAGTTATCATAATCTCAACATGATTTTATACATAGAGGGGTAACTATCGGAAAAAGTTTTTTTTGGCTATTTGTGTTTTGACACCGGACACCATGGTGCACCACCCGGTGTCGTAAAGAGCACTTTTTTTTTTGAATATCGACACTTGGAGATATCATAGGGGCTAAAATTCATACTGTATTGGAGTAACTTTTCAGAGAAAAATTTTTGGCTGATTTATTTTACATCCGAACCACCTGGTGGTGTAAAGGTAGCACTTTTTTGTATGACACTTGTATATATTAGGGGCTAATAACATACTATTGGAGTAACTTTTCAGAGAAAATGTTTGCATCTTTTGTTGGCACCCGACACCACTGGTTGTGTAAAGAGGCAATTTAACAATGATCGACCAACTGGAATATAATGAGAGCTGAATATACTTGGGTAATTTTTTAAGAGAAAATTTTTGGCATCATTATTTTGACATGACACTACCTGGTGGTGTAAAGAGCACTTTAAAATATCGACAATAGAATATCATAGAGAGCTGAAATATACTTATGGGGGTAACTTTCTCTCAAAACCGATTACCGGTTTTTCTGCTGATTAAGGTGAACGGTAAAGTCTGAAATTCATAAAAAAAAATGAGGGTTAAATTTTCGCTGCTACACGATGCAAAAAACCGTTTTTGATACCTACTACGGTTTTGCTCCAGAGGGGGGTTGACCTAAAAAAAGTTACCTTACGAAAATATGTTGGTATTATTTTTTGTGCTTATTATCGAGCTGAACCAAATAAATGTGTATCAGCTCATTGAAATATTTTTTTATCTACATAGGGAATCAAATAAATGAGAATAACAGCTACGTTTTTACAAATTCGTATCTTTGCCTTACACGCCTACGCATTTTTGGGGGGACCATCCATCAACTTGAAATAACCGTATTTAAGGAAGATTTGAATTCGATACTTATTTTTGAATTCGTAAATTTCAAAAAAATTCAAAACATTATAAAATTCACGCATTTTTCACCCAAAATTTTTTTTTCGAAATCTGTGAATAAAACGAAAAAAAATGGCACATAACTTTTTCTGCATGTTTATATTTTCTGACTGCTGTTTAAAAATCATAACATGTTCATTTGTCATTTTTTGTCGACTTTTTAGAATATTTATGAAAATTTTCGCAAATCAAGTCCAAAATTTTATTAATTTTTTTGTTAATTGTTCTTGAAGTCAGACCGAATCGTTGTGTTATTTTCTGGTATCTATTGGAATTTCCGTATTTACGATAGATAAGGGTCATCGAATATCGTTTCTGAACTATGACGAAATTTACAACACTTGCTGTGACACCGGTTTTGTGCATTGGCACGCATTTTAAAATTTATTATTTTCAAAATCTCAATTAAATGGGGTTATAGGCTACTTTTCTTTTCAAAGTCAGAAAGATTTTTTGATATTTAACGCAATTAAAGGTCATTTTTTTCCTAAAAGCTGTTTTTTCTTTTTCATGGAAAAGACAACTTTTCATTATGGAATTTTCATATGGATAATGATTCTCCCAATTAGCGATAACACCCGAAATGCTGAAGTTTTATAATATCGCCTCAAAAAAAAATCTCACATCGGGTCAAGTTGGAAATGGATATAAATGTAAGTGGTTTGTGATATTACAGATACTTAGTTATGTGAGAAATTAAAATATAAAGTTTGCAAGATGACATTATTGAGATAAAAAATAAAAAAATATTTTTCAATTTTTTTTCTTTCATAAATCAGTCCAAAACAGTACAATCTGCACATCGCTGCTACCCCTAAGCAATTTTTAAGTCGAAAACAATGTTCGAATACATTTCGCTGAAAATACTTTCTTTAAACTATTATCAAAAATATAATCTGAAAATGCTGTAATAGAGCTAACATGTACTGTCGTATTTGTCCAAGCGGACGTTTAGTGTCCTTTTTGCGTTTTTTTTGGCAAAACCTACGCATTTTTCAAATTTCAAATTTCGTGCGTCTAAGCGGACGTTTTTTGCATTTTTTTTTCTTTTTTCGACTTGATTTTGACGGATTCAAAACTATAATAATATGGGCGGAAATCAAAATAACCAACCGACAACACCTTTTTCTCTCTAAAGCGATAAAATTGGTCTGACGAATTTTATTAGCATTTTTAAATTAAATTAGAATACCAAAATGGTTTCGGCGTGACTTTAAGGTATCCCGTCCTACATTTTCGCAGTATATTAGTCATAAAAATGCACCAATCATGTTTATGTTTTGAACGAATAAAACAACTCAAATGACAACAAAATTTTTCGAAAATTTTGCGTTTTTTCGATTTTTTCTAAAGTATTTTCTCAAAATTATGTTCAAAAATAAGTTGTGTCAATTGACCACTAAAACTTCAAAATATCGGGTTGACGTACCAACTTCTCTTCAGTGTTCCAGCTTCTTTGGCTTACGTTCGAAAAGATCGAAGCACATTTTTTTTTCGGAAATTTTTACCACGTGACCTTCAAAATCATATTTGTGTTGGGGTCAAATTGAAAAAACGGCTCTCAGAGTTTCTATTGTTCGAGTACCTTAACAAAAATTTGAGTGAATTTTGAAATTTAACCTAGAGGAGATAGATTTTCCGATGAAAAAGTCAAAAACTGTATTTTGGACCGGTTTTATACATATCTAGAATGATATAGCACTTATCGACAAAGCGTCCTCAGAAGTTTCAATACTAATTATCAGGTTATGTTGCAAATTTTGGTTTATTCAAATAAAACCTGGAGAGATAGATTTTGCGTTTTGGCTTAGGTGGCTCTTGTGCGTTTATGTGTGAGGATGTGTGGTCATGCAAAAAAGTTTTGACCATGTTTTACGCAAGAGAAGGCTGTTCTAAAACTGGCTTCTGATGTTATATTTGAGCTCTGTTTGGCTAATATTTATCGAGAATATGTCAATTTAGGGACCGGGATACCTTATATCGAGTAATTTATTTCCGGGCCACAATCGACTTTGAGCAACTTTTTTTCGAGCGAAATTTTTTTGTAAAAAATTCAAAATAATTTAGAAACATTGTTATTAGGCTTCCTAGATATTTCAATGTTCAGACCGCGGCCATCCTGAACTCATGAGAATAACAGAGTCGAGTTTTATTGAACTTCGCGAAGTGTTTGTTTATTAAGTTTCAAATTTTCCACAGTAGATGCGGCGTTCATGCTGACAATTTGGCTTATAATTAAAGCTCTCTAGTGCCATTATAGATTTTTTAGAGCAAAATTTGTCTTGGTGCGTCAAGCGGGACGTTTTTGTTGCGTCTAGCGGAACGTTTGAAATTTTCAAAACGTTGCTAGGGACAAATACGACATAGATTAAACACAAGTTGTTGATATAGAATAATTTTTTATGTTGTTCAATTAATGTTATAGTCGGAAATCGTGCGTGACTTATAATCAAGCTAATGCTGCTGTAGCTATTGTATTAATCATAAAAGGACGGCACCCCAATCTTTGACGACAATCAAAAAGACTGATGAAAAAAAATTCAAGACAAATGACAAAATTAAGGAAAACAAACAGAAGTAAAGAGAAAAAAAAGATGTAAGTATTAAATTAAGTTTGAAAATTGCTTTTTTGAACAAATCGTATGCGATGAAACTCTTTCTTTGGGTTGGGCCAAATATTACACAGAAAAAAATTTCGATATTTGGGAAAACTACAATTTATTCTTTGCATACCTTGTCTAGAGATTCATGTCATATATGATCAAATTGCAACTTTATAATTGGTGCATTTTTTTAAGGAAAGAAACTCGAGTCTTGGCTTTTGTTGACAACTTATTATTTCTATTATTTGTGTTTGAATTCTAGAAAACTAAACAAATTTAGGGATGGTTAGTGATTCTGTTACGAAAGAGCGCGGCAGATTAAGTCCGGTTTAGAAGAGCATTGACGAAACGAAATGTGCAGCTCAAGAACAGAGAAGAAAATAAAGAAATTGCGCGGCACTCAAAGTTAAATTATTAGATTCCTGTATTCCATCGTTGTGTGTATAAAACGTGGATGTCCTATCGAAAGGTAATGTGTTTTATCCCTACTTTCAAACAACTATTAATTTTTCTTTTAAAAGGGCTATTGAATAATGAAGGTTATTAGGTAGCTTTTTTTTAAAGGAACACCCTCCTTCTGTAGACAAACGTAATGAGATATCGGGGAAAACGGTTTTTTATCCGATGAGCCAAGGAAAAATTTAGCCGTGAAGAGAAAATTCTATCGATTTCTGACTCGACGTAATCGCGAAAAACTTAGCATAAAATAATAAAATAACCAGTTCCAATGCCGAAAGTTACCACGTCGTCGTCACAATGAGATTATTTTGGTTCGAGATTTGAAAATAACACATTAATTATCTTTTATTTGATGTGTAATGCACCGCTTTGAAACAATGTTCTAATTTGACCCAATAGATCCGATTTTCTGTTATTTCCGGTTTTATCTGAAAATTATCGGTTTCTCGAAACCATCTTAACGTTTTTCAGAATTACCGCGGAAAGCGTCCCAAAAAATCAGGTTTTGTAAAACTCAATCTGAAATTCTATCCCAGCAGATGTCAAATTTACCTGATTTTTTTAGTAGCTTTTAGATTTAAATTATAACGGCCAATTTTCTGGTAAGTTAGTAAATCTAAAAGTTAGTTTAGAGTTCTATTTAAACATATATGTTAGCGTATAATAACAAAACGCAGTAGGGACAAATTCGCATGGCAGCATTGCCCTATGGCGAGCTGATAATTTTCGTTTTTAAATAAGTTCAATTCAACTTTCAAAATCGCGCTCATAGTAAACACCGTCAAATTGCTGATCGAGTAACTAATTGCACATCACTGGTTCCTTATTGTAAAAACAATTCAATGTCTATGATGTTTGAACGTTAACTCGCACAACGTCTGGAACCGATAGCGCGCTGAAGGTTACTATTAATTCCATATTATTATCACGAGAGTTCTTTTGGAAAATAAGTTTGTTGGAGTGTACGAGTTAAAGATACTGTTGTTTTTTGTACTATGGACAAAGCCACATCGTTTCTTCTTTAGACCCAATTAAACCAATTCGATGCTAAATCGTTTTATGGGGTAGTAGGAGTAATAATGCTGGGATGCCTCGGGTGAACTTAAACATTTCTAAATGCGGATATGTTGAAATTCGATCATCGAACCGCCTTACTGAGGAGAGTGATTTGGCAAAACTGGCAAATTGACACACTTTACTCTCCACCGAATGGCCTTATAGTATTTTTTTTGAGTTTTCTCGCGCAAATTAAGAGGCGAGCAAGGCATCTTTCTTCTGCTTTTTTTCCCTGCAAGCATCAAAACGCAGCATCCTTCCCCACCCTCTTAAACTAGTAAGACATTGAATTAAAAAACCTAACAGAGCTTTTTTGAGTAGACGTTGAATCCTGAAATTTAAACTTTGGAAATATTCTAAACACGTGAATCTGCAAGCCAGCTAATTTAAGCTTGAACATGGCAAAAATTTTTTATCAACTTGGAATTGCGTTTATTCATGTTTATTTCAATAAGATAGTGTTTACAAGTGAAAATTAAGAGTCGGATAACAGATAGAAGTGGATTGTAGGATATACATTTTTGTAGATTTTTGATGCTATAAATCCTTAAAAAATATCGGAAAATCAATCTTGCACTGAAAAATGCNTGTATTATTTGAGATAGTTTAATGAGGTTATGGGTTATAATAAGAGATTGTTAATAAGGTTATCAGGTAGTTATAAGGTTAAGGTTTAGAGAGAACCTTAACCTTTACAATGGTGAAAGCGAGTGAGCGAAACGACCACGTAAAAACACTTAATTTTAAATTAATATAAAATTAATATTAATTTAATAGCTAGAAGTTTAAAAAGCCAGTTTCACACCGTATCACCCCCGCGATTGATGAAAATCAATCGCGCAAGGATTGAGTGGGGAACTGGATTTTAAAACAAGATTAATTACATTTTTTTGGGGGATTTGAAAAAGCCCGGCGTCAATTTAACTTACGAAAATAATTAGTTGGTTTATTTTTTTTTGTGCTTATCGTCGTTAGTTGAACCAGAATAAATGTATATCAGCTTATTAAAATGTTTTTATCTATTTAAGGAAAGATTTGAGATCGAACTTTTATTTTTTGAATTCGTAAAATTTTCAAAAAAAGTCAAAACATTATTAAAATTTCACGCATTTTTTCACCCAAATTTTTTTTATGAAATCTGTTAATAAAAACAAAAAAAATAGCCACTTTAACTTTTTTATGCACGTTTACATATTTTCTAAATGCTGTTTAAAAAATCATAACATGTTCATTTGTCATGCCGAGGTTAGGGGCCGTGTGGTAGCTATAAATAACCTAACCCACGGGCAAACGGACCTTTTTCGGGAGTTCAATTCACAACTTTTTCACCCAGCACTCAACTTGCAGATTCACAACCACCCCATAGCTATAGAGAAATTACCAGAAGTGAAATTTGAAAGAGATTACTGAAAAAACAGCCCTAGAACCTCCTTGAAGAAACTTTATTTTCGTCGAAAAAAAAGGTAAAATTCAAAACCGGAAAATGGGATTATAAAAAAAAATGTTCACCACAAATTCTGAAAGGTGTTGAGGTTTTTGGACCTCGATAAAGCCTGTACAAATCTGCCTTTAAGTTAATTGAAATTTTTTCATGTAAAAATTTTTNTATCTTGTGGTAATTTTTTTTTCTGGTCATTTCAAGATGCTGAATTTTTTTGTTCTTTTAAATTTCACGAAGAAAATCGATTTTTCGGTCAATTTTTCGAGATTTCACAGGTAGTCTCCAACCCGGGTCCTCAACCCGGACTTCTTATCATGCTTCTGTTTATATTTTCTAACTCTGATTTGGATATGATTCTAGCTAATCGAGAGTTCATTTAATTATCCAGAGTAGTCGCTTTGATTTGCTCCAATTATGATCTCAGTTCCAGTAAAAATTATTTTTGTAAATTTCTTCGTTTATTTTATTTTGGAATCGAGCAATCCAAAATAATCATCAAGCCGATTTTGGTTTCAACAAAAGAAAAGTTTTTTCGAAAAGTTGGAAAGCTCGTTATTTCTATTGTCGGTGTGTGGGGTGCATTTTTGACTTATGGAGTTTTTCAAGAAAGAATTATTAAGCAACCGTACAAACTTTTAGATGGACAAGAAGGAATGGTTTTCTGAATTATAATTTGTAATAATAAGTTTGCGAGGCACTTTAATATAAATCTTTTGATTGGTTAAGGTTAGCTCCTGCAAAAAGTAAAAATATCATTTCACCAACGGAACCCCATCTCAAAAACGTTTATTTTCTCGATAGCGCGAGTTCGAATCCCACTAATGTTGTCTTAGTGATTTCTTAAGTGATTACACATCGATCAAATTTAGCGGTCCCAATATCAAGCACCCTTGCCTATAATCATACTCAAGGCAATCACCAAAACAACATAAGTGAAATTCGCACACGCAAATTTTATTATAAAATAAAAGTAAACGCTTTTGAGATGAAATTCCGTTGGTGGAAGGATATGAGAAAGAATGTGATAATTATTTGAAAAAGTTTTTAAATTTTTTTTTAAATGTTAATTTCTCAATTTTCTCTTATTTTTTCTCATGATGTTTATCATATGTTCTCACACCAGGCTATATCGATCATGGCGGCCCCAACCAGGAAAGGGGTGATAATATTTTGTAATCAGTAATAATATAATCCTTTTATGAAATTAAATGATAAAAACATGCGTTTAACCCACTCACACCTTTTGACTATCTAAAGGCATAATAATTTCGGGGGTTTAAACGTTGCAAAAATAACATAATCACAGACCTACAATTCAAATATGTCATAAAGTTTGCTATTTTATTGCCGTTCGAAAATTATTTTTTCCTACTTTTTTTAGAATTTTCGCCAACATTTCCAAAAAAAATAATTGTGTGAAAACGATACATAATATCAAAATTCTGAGGAAGCCAGTTTTTAGGAGAGAACTTGATAATTCTTTTGATATAAGCTTATTTTATCTGCAGTCTCTACACGAAGCATAATTTTTTCACAAGTGATTTTTATGAAACTCAAAATAATGAAAACAAAATATTTTTCAAACAATTATTTTTCGAAAGAATTGAAGAGCAATTTAACCCAAATAAAGCCGACAAAGACAAATTGATCAAATAAAGAACATAAGGTGGTACTGATTTTGAGTTTTCAGCTGATAAGCAATATTTTTCACATTTCACTGCATATATTTTGACGCGCGGCGATATCAATAATTGTTTTGTTAGCGATCGAGATATCATATTTCAAATTTGAGACCCGCTTTAAGTAACTAAAGTTTCACCTGTAAATTTGTGACTTATATGTAATTGTGAAAAATGTATGGTTTGTCAAGAAATACAATGGGAGTGAACCTCTCTTTTCTCGCGCAGTTATCAAGTTCACATACTTCGAAATTCAAAATGTTACGTGTTATTCACTTAATTCTATCCTTGATCTCAATCAGTGACAAATAAATAAATTGATATCTTTTCCAGTTTTCCCGTGATAAGCGCTCAAAGACGTTCCTTTAGATAGGCTTTTGGGTGTGACGCAAAGTTCTCGTTTCTGGGTATGAGGAGGTTAAAGCAGTAATTTTGACTTATCAGCTTCACGGTGCGAAAAAACTATCCGATCCGATTACATATCCGATCAGATTGGACATTTTGTGATCGGATGTGATCAGATCGGATCTGCTCGGAAGCCCATTTAAAAATTTGAATATCGGATCGCACCCGATTTGAAAAACACGTGATCGGATCGGAAAAAACCGATATGATCGGTTTGCTCGGAATTTTACGGGCAGATATTTTAGCTCGGACCTCATCCCCGGCCCCAACAACATTCAACAGAATGTCATTTTAAACACAATCATATATGAGAGCGGTCACAATGTCATTTCAGACAGTCAAGTAGAATTTGACAAGCCTTTCGTAAGCGACGATCTCGATTAATTTATTTAAGGAAGAATTTTATTTTTTCAAAAGTGTCAACTTTCGAGTTCAGATTTCACATTTAATTCAATAAAAAGTCAAAATAAATTTTTGTTAAATGACGAACACACTTAACACGAAAACTCAGTTATCCGAGATCAACAATTTGAAAGGAGACTCATGAAAATGTGGCTTCTCACAAATATCACTGCGTCTAAATTGACATTTTCACCGCCCAAAATCGAAAATATTAATTTTTAATTTCAGTTTTTCCCCCAAGAATACGTTTTGTCTGAAATGTCAATTTGGCCGTAATTTCTTCCTGATTCCGACAACTTTTCTCATCACAAGCAGGAGTCGGGACAAGATTTGAAAATTTCTGTCCTGTCCTGAAGCAGACTAATTTCAAAATTGTCTGTCCTGTCCAGTCAGGACAGGCCAGGTATTGCCAACCTCTGATCACAAGTGATAATTTCATTTTCATTTTAAGTCAATAAAAAAAATTATTATCCCTGATTTCTCTAATTATCGAAAATTTTCATCTAATACAAATCAAGGTTAAAATAATGCGGTGGCGATAGTATAATTTAAAATTTAAAATTGTCTTCCACCTAATCATACCCTCATTTTTGTCACGTTCACGAATGTCAAAAATCAAAAATAAATATCCAAACTATTGAAGAACGTGAATGCATGGAAGGCGTTTCAAATGCTCTTTATAAAAAATTAAAGATCCTTGACAAGTTGCACCCTGTACTTTGATAAAAAACAAATTTTCCTCAGCTTATGGCAAAATTAGCATAAGTCTGATTACAAATTATTAAACTGTACTTCAAATCTTTGAATAAAGTTTTTAAATTATCGAAAAAAACAAAAGAAGTGAGATACGTTTCAAACTGAATAACGCACGGTGCACCGCGGTGTTCAACATTCTCGAATATGTAAACTAACCCCTTATTTTGCTCAGATTTGGCTGGAATTTCGGGGATTTTTACTGATTTGGGGAAAAAATCAATTCAGGATTAAATTTTTCCGTATTTTTGAAATCGCTGAATTTTCTCTTTTTGATCATCAATTAAGGTGCCTGAAAATTAGGATAAGCATTTACCGTGTGGCGTTAACACTCTATTTTATTTAGATTTTATATATTTCAGCTTTTAAATTGGATTCTTGTAAATTTGTTTCTCAAACAATTATAAATTTAGTTTCTTGAACCATGCATAAGAATCATTTAAGAATTCACAATTTCTTGTTTTGTGTAGTAGAATGATGGCGACCATAGTTGGTGGATTAATTATACTTTATAGTATTATTTTCAAAAGAGATCACAAAAAAGCAGCTGTACCGTTTTATAAGATTGGATTTTCTATTTTAAATTCTCAAAATTCAAAGGAATGTCCTATTTTATCTGATTCACATTTTTCAGTTTATGATTATCAATCGAGTATAAAATATATTCAAATTAATAAAAGTTCTAAGTTATAACTTAAAAGAAGTAAATAACCAAAATTTGTACCGCTCTAGCCCTATTTTGAATTTTTGAAATTAAACCGAACCAAAAATCGTATGTAGGGCTGACACACTTTGGCGCTAGAAAAAAAGGTCAGTTAATTTGATTTCGGCGAAAAAATCTCTGACGAAAAAAGGCACAAAAAACAATGTGCGATTTATGTTTCATACGTGAGAATCTCACGGTGAGATCCTTGTTTCCCTAAGACAACCCTTTTAATGTTGTTTTAAATTAATTTTTGTCTCAATAAATTTATTTGAAATATCATTAGGGTGAACGCGATTGAACCATTACCATGTTGCAGTTATTTGGAAAAAACCTGACAAAGTGAGTATTATCTCATTCCGACATGCTATGATCTAAAAATCTTATTAATCTTAGCACAGGCGGGGGCAATATCGCCGAAAGTTTTTTGGCAAAAAAATTTGGCGATATTGGGCACTTTCGGCGATATGGGAGAAAAAATTAATTTTTTCTTTCAAATAATGAAAAACGCGTAGGCGTTGGAAATGACGTCATATGTCAAACACTTTTTTTAATTTTGGCAAATTCGACGATAATGGGTACTTTCGGGAATATGGGAACAGTAATTATTTTAGCTTAAAATCGTCGTATTGCGTTGCCTCCCCTGTAGTAGTTATTTTGAGGACCTGGTTTGTATGTACAATAATATTGTCAATCAAGGTTTCATATTAACGAATTTTTGCCTGTAGACCTTTTTTAGCCGTTGAAAACCATGGAATACCCCAAAAATAAGTTTTTTGCAATTTTTCAAATGAAATCCACTTTGTAGTATTCTTTGTGCTCTCTATCAAACATTCTGAGCTCTTGGTTTGTTTACGAATCCCTGAAGATGGTTTCATTTACACTCACGGTTTTGTTCAAAGGCTCAAAACTTTTACCAGTTATGGCGATGAGGCGATTAGTAAATAATAAACAACATTCTTCTTTTGAATGGGTAACAGCTACTTTTCTGGCAATTGGCTGCGCTGTGTTTTTATTCTTCAAAACTGGCAAACAAAATGAACCTTCAACCACTGTATCTGGAGTATTGTGTCTTTGCTTATATGTGTTATTTGATTCGTTTACTTCAAATTGGCAGGTTAATGATAATTAGGAAAATCAACAAAAATTTATTTTGGAAAAAAGTTGATTACGCGGAGATTACGCTGAACAAAAAATTGAAGGTTTTTTATTTCACACTAGCTCAGAAACGCGGCAAAAAGATTCAAGTTTTTATTGTTTTGAAATGGAAATTTGATTCGAAATTTACATGTTTTGTAAGAAAATTTTGTGATTTGAGGGTTTTTCGTCATGCAGAAGAATTTCTCTTTATCACTTTTTGGTTAGAATGCGTAGCCACTACTTCTTTTAATGTGTAATTTTAACGTTGTGGCTACGCATTCTAACCAAAAGGTAATAAAGGGATATCAATTACGGGGGCTCCTTGTCATTTTTTACTAGTTTTTAAGCCAATTTTTTAATTTAATTCGGCTTTTAAAAGCAACTCATCCGATAAAATTCTTAGATAGCTCAAACTGAGCACAAATATCTTGTGAAAAATGAAATAAAAAAAATAAGTTCATCGGATCAATTTATATATCTTTTTTCTTAGATTACTAAAATTGTTAAATTACTAGTTTTTCTCAAAAAAATTGGTGACAATTGTCGGATTCGGACCATTTTTTAAAATTTAATTATACACCAGATATTTGTGCTCTGTGTGTTTAAGCAATCTAAGGATTCAATCCGATGAGTCGTCAGCAAAAGCTGAATTAAATAAAAAATTTTNGCTAAAAATCTAGTAAAAAAAGACCAGGAGCCCCCGTAATCGATATGGCTATAAAAAAAATTTAATTTGAGAAAATTTTTTCCGAAGAGGTTTAATCGTAATCAAAATCCACCATTGATATACATCATAATTCTGACCAATGATACTTGCGGGTGTCGAAATGTTCGCTTTTTTCCTAATCGCTAATAAAAAATCGACAAGCTGTTGTCGACAACAGTTCTGAAACGTAATAATCTTGCAATTATTTTATTTTTTTAATAAGGTGAAACTATTAAAATACATGTAGATATATGGTATTTAGGAAAAATTGTTCGTGGAATACAAAATGTCAAATGTGGAAATGATGTTTGGAGTCTCAGCATTTTCTGCATTATTAACGCTTACTTCTTTGCTACAACAAGGTACGACGGTTAATTTTTGTCTTTTTATAATTTTTAAATTTCAGACGGTTTTGGAGAAATTTTTGCCTTTATGGAACGCCATCCAACTTTTATTCTTCATGTTGCAATTCTTGCTCTGGTGCAAACAACTGGTCAGGAATGATTCAAAATACGTCTCGGGGTTTTTGTGACGGCTTTTTTCTAACAAGCTAAATATATTCAAAATTCTAAATGAAAACAATCAGGTTAATATCTCTCAAAAATTCCAAAATCTTAGTTTCATAAGAAAGACTGTTTTTTTTTATTTTGGCAGTGTTTTTGAAAAAGCAAATACAAATCAGGGGTTGGTGGTCTTCTAGTTGGTTGCCTTCTAGTCGAGTTCTGGAACAACTGACCAAAATTGAACTGGAAAAATGAAATATAGAAAACACTATGAAATATGACTACCTTTGTGTTCTCAAATTTTGTCTGATCAGTGTCAAATTACAATATTACGACATCAATTTTGTACAATGTCTAATAAATTCATGTTATTACAAAATATCAAGAACAGAATGATTCAAATTTTTTTGGTTCTCAATCTTATCCAGTTCTAATTTCGAAGTCATTTAGGAGGTGATGTCAGTGATTTTTGAGATTTTGGTGGATCCGTACGGCTGAGCGAATTTAGATGACACATTTCTGACAAACACAAATGATAAACTCAACATTTATCTCGGAATTCCATTTGACAATTTAGTACAAAAGCCACCAACCACCTGGTTGACCACGGTTGAACACGCGTCCCTTGGTTTTTTTTAATGAAACAAGGATCCTAGGCCTTATATCAGAAAATTTTGTCTGAATTTCAGTTTCAAGGAGCCAATTTTTTCGATTTTTGCCCCAAACGCCAGGAACTGGGTCAAATGTGACAAAAACGACCTTTTTTGACGTTTTGATATATTTTTCAAATCTAAAATTTTTGAAACATGTCAGTTTTTCATATTTTACACAATTCGTCAATTTGGCACTGTCATTTTTGTTATTATTATGTCAACAAGAGCAATTCCGCAAGTATTTTTATCCTGGATTTTGTTCGATAACAAATTTGGACCATACGGTTGGATCGGCATTGGAATAGTCTTTTTCACGATATCGTTGAGGGTGGGCCACTCGATTCGAAAATGCAGGAAGAAATATTTGCAAGAATTAGCAAGGAAAAGTGAACATAAAGATCATGAGAAAATTGAAGAAGATTTAGGACTTATAATGAATAGTAGAGAAAGCTGTGTAAAACATATTTAACAAAAAAATTTAACTTTTCCAAAAAACTTTCAAGTTAATAACTCAACTGGATAAAACTGACACTACTAAAAAATGGAATGATAAGGATCTCATTCAGTTTGGCTCCTAGCGAGGAACAAGACCCATCTGCAAAAACTTCGTCACTTGAATATAAGATAATATTTATTAAATTTTAGCAATTTGAGGCAATAACTATTTTTTACCTTTGGACCACAGAGCCATATATATTCTGCATATCCCTTTCCCAACGAAACTCCAATTTCAAACCGTTACTGATTCTATAGCGGCGTGTTCGAATCCCACTGATGTTTTGTCTTAGTGATTGTCCCGAGTATGATTATAGGCAAGGCATGTAGGTATGTTATCACTCAAGCAATTACTAATACAATCACTTAGACAACATCAGTGGTATACCAAACACGCGCTATAGAGATAGTTACGTTTTTTAGATGGAGTTTTGTTGGAAAAAGGATATTGAATCTATCAGCTAGAAAAATATGTAGATAATCGTTTTTTCAAAAAACGTTCGAAAAATTTTGCTGCAATTCTAAAAAAAAACCTAAATTTTTCGGATATTCGGTTCTAATATCACGGGGGAATTAATTTATAAGGATTTTTGCCTATGTTTTACTTCTGATAAAGTTTTTAAAATTTTTAATTTCAAGTTTTTTTATATACTTTTCCAAAACGGAACTTCATCTCAAAAACGTTTACTATCCTTATAGTGCGTGTTCGAATCTCTTTCAGACCATTATCAACACCCTTGCTTATAATCATACTCAAGACAATCACTAAGACAAACATCAGTAGGATTCGAACACGCGCTATAGAGATACGTGAGCCTTTTTTGAGATGGAGTTCCGTTGGGAAAAGCATAATTTTTCCACAGTGATACTTTATCACCATAACTGTGATTAACCTGCCATTAATGGGAAAATATAAGCATTTTTCATAGCAAATCAAGTTTTTTCATAAACTTTTTTTTTCGAGTTATTTGAAAAATAACTTTTGAATTTATGTAAAGATCAAAATCGGACAAGAACTTTGGCAAAGGCCAGATACTTGTGCATCGTCAAACAAATGATTAGTGTACTTGTGAAAACAACTGTGATCTTGTAGGTCGTAAATACATAACTTCTTTTCTCACCATATATTCTAGAACAATAATTAGATTCTAAGAATATAATAATTATTGATGCAGACAAATCTAACCTTGCAACGTCCTTATGCCCATAAGTTAATTGTAATTCCAACTGTCCTAGAACTTTTTTGAAAAACACGTTGATAAGTAGAAGCCAATATATTGACTCTCGGGGCCTTGACGGGAAAATTTTATTTTTATATGGCCTCAAACAGGGTGAAATTATGTTCATCATCATTTTTAAAACTGCCGAAATAAATAACTGAATTTAACTTACCGTTTCTTTCTCTGCTCATTTTGTGAAGAATAATTTTATTACTTTTGATACAAACTTTTTTGAATTTCCCGATTGCGACGTACTTATTAAACAATAAAACTTGGTAATAGAATGATCTGATGAAAGTTTTGAGGGAGGAGCGATTTCTGATGATATTGATTACACTGGAAGGCTTTTGAAACAGAACATCAGTGTCCGAAAGTTTTAGAAACCCTTGAAAGAAATACAGAAAAATCATGACGTGATATTGATTACAATGCCTGAGTGCATATAAAATCGATTTTTGGTTTCCACTCTTGGTGAAAAAATATTTCGCGGACCCGAGTCGCGTAACGATTACGTAACTATTGATAGTATGAAATTCAACCCAAAATACACTCCTTTTAGCAACATACCACACAGTCGGGGCCATAAATGAAAAATGCAGCAGGGTAGGCCTTTGATCTGCATTAAGTGTTATCAAGATTACGTAACATCAATGCGATTCTTGTTCCAAAATAGTTGTTCGTCAAAAAAAAATAGCATCGTTATCGATATAACTTATATCATATTATTAAGAAAATAGAATAACAATCCTTCTTTTTCGGCCTTCGGCCGATTTGGACTCAATTTTCAACAAAATTAAATCCACAAATTGACCCCCTTTAATCGGCCTTTCGGTCCGATTTAGGTATTTTCACACAAAATTATATAATAAAATTTCCCTTTATGGCCTTTCGGCGATTGGGAGGCTCATTTTTAACAAAATTTAATACACAATATTGATCCTGTTTTAATCGCCTCGGCCAGATTGGGGCTCATGTTTTCAACAAAATTAAATAAAAATTTCCCTTTATACGGCTTGGCCGATTGGGGGTGTCATTTCGTAAAAATGAAAAAAAATTTAAAATCACGCTTTTCCACCGATTTGAGACTCACTTCAATGAAAATTAAATGAAATTTCCCTTTAATCGGCCTTCGCCGAATTTCGGTGCTCATTTGAACATATCATATTAAACACCACTTTTGTAAACCACGGCGGGTAGTGAAACGTGATTATATCTTACAAATGTTCTGGAAAATAAGATAAACATTTGAGTCCTTTTCAAATATATCCTCGGAGGAGAATAATTTGAAAGTCTGAAATTGTTGAAAAATCGTCGTTATTTTGCGTTCCAGAATTGTTCATTCACGCGAATCAGAAAAACTTTCCTGAAAAAGATTGACATACTACCATTAGTGATCTGTACCTATGTGTAAATGGCAAAAATAAGTTGTGAATGCTCTTCGCAGTTAAGGAAAAATCAACGAATAAGCATTTTACGGTTTTTTTTCATTGATCTCTTAGTTTT
>SCLH01000503.1:512508-525162 GCA_004367855.1 Oikopleura vanhoeffeni
CAGGAAACGTTCGCTATGCAAGGTTTACCGGACGAGTATTGTATGACTCTTAATGATGTTGCTGGTGCAACGAACAGTGTTAGATAATTCAACCTTCGCTCATAAAACGATTTTTAGTAGGCCTCTCAATATAACCACTGACACGACTACTTGCACTTTTTTAAAAATTGAGCTTTAGGAACCCCCTGAACGTCTCCTTATGAAACAAAATCGATTGGTCCAAAAAATCGAATTTCAAAAACGCTATTTATTCAGTAATTTTTGTTGTTTTTGTTTTAATTTTTTTAAAGAATAAATATTTAATACTGAATTGATAATATTAAATTTCTATGAGTCTCATTTTTAGATCCACTGAATTTGAATTCAAAATTGCCATTTTTTATGAATCCAGAAATGAAGCAAGATTTTTCTTTCATGTTTGAAAAATTATTTTAAATGTCGAATATTTTCAAATTTGCGATATATGGATAACCCGCCCTTAGAGTACAAATCCTAAATATTTGAATGATACAAACAACGCAATATATTAGCACCCGATCAAAAACCCTTAATTGCGGAATAGGCCGATTTCATTGGTCAGATTAAGAAAGGATCAACCAATCAAATGCTCAGATTTCGCATTTTTCAAATATTTAGGATTTGTACTCTGAGGGCGGGTGATCCATATCACTACTAAAACTTTTGGGTTGGAAAGTCTTTTAATGTTTTTTTCGATAACTTACAATTTCAACATTGGGATCTGCAAGCCTTTTTCGAAGCCATTTAATTAAGAAACTCCATTCCGGCATTCGTTTTTGGCGTTGTAGTGCTACATTTTCGGTGACAACTTATTTGAATGAAAAAGCCAATTATTGCTTTGATTATTATTTATTGTCTTTTTAAAATTGTTTCCGAGATCACGTTCGAAAAAATTGTGATTCGCTTAAAGGGGTGGTCAACGCAAATCTAGAAAAAAATGCGTAATGAGGTTATTTTTCATAGAACGTTCGAAACTGCATATTTTCTGCATTTGAAATCGATAAGGAGTATTTTTAGAGTCCTTACTACCCTCGATATTTTTTGGAAATTTGATTTTCAGTTTTGAGGCTTAATTTTCATCGCAAAAATATAAAAATTAGATTTTCTGAAACTGCATTGAGTTATGCGTTCAATAGATTATGAAAATTAAATTTTGAATTTAATTTCAGAAACAAAATTTCCGACCAAAATTTAATTTTGACATGTGACTTCGACCTCTCTGAAAGATAACTAAGAGGTTTAATAAAAATTCTGTGAGATCAGTAATATGAACAAGTGTTCGGCCTTTGCGATTATATTAATCAAAAAAAATTTTAAAATTAAGGGCTCAGTTAGGTTTTGTGAACCAATGATTTTAAGGCCAAAATACCCGTTTTTCTAGACTTCAACTAGTATGTCAAGTCCATACGGTGGACCATACCTCTTAAACTCCGGGCTCAGTTATATTTTCAATTTTTCAGAGAGAAAATTTTCAAACGTCATTTCCGGCGGAAGTGCCTATCACTGTGATCAACTTTCACGCTGACTCGACGCCTATTGACTCAAATATTTTATTTCTGGTGGTTTCATATTTTTCTTGTTTCTACGACACATTGTAGTACATTCAGCGTGAAACCGATTACAAAACTACTTTTTTCCCCAATTTTGCGTTGACCACCCCCTTAATATGGTCAAAAAGTCTAGGCAAAATAAAGTCATGACCATTAATTTTTGATGGTGAGACTAAATATAATTCATAAAAATGTCCAATATATTGGTGTAATCATGGTGGCGATGATTGGGCAATTATATTGAACACGTTTTCAGGAAATTCTCGTCCATGAATATTGATTGTTTTCGACGTCAAAATTTTTATTAAGGGGGTTAAGGCTTTTATTAAGGGGGTAACCCGGTGGTGTGGGTGAATTGTCTAATGGAATCGCGAGGTCAAGAATAGATCTTTCATATATGTATTGATTAGAAATGTTGTACCGTCATCAGTTTAGCAGTACCAAGCCTCCAAAATGTCAAAATTCACCCACACCACCCCCTTAAATCAAAATAATTAAAATTGACCATTTCGCGGATTAAAATTGACCTAGGGTGTCCACAGTCAAAAAATGCAGTCAATAAGTGCAGACAAAAAGTCGGCTGAGTGCGGACACCCTTAATTGACCACGATGCATGAAAAATAAAATTATTCTCTCATGTCATATATTTGACAATTTATACGCTTGAGCTAAAACTAGTGCATTCAGAATTTCTTAACTGTCCAAAACTGCAAAATAATACTAAAAATAATATATTTCTCATACTCCCAAGGCTCGGTTTTGTTTAAATAGTAATCCCTAGATCAGATTGAGCATACATATATGTAAAAATATTGGTATTTGTGCTGAAATACCAATTATTTACATGTATGTCTAACGAATATAATTGGTTAATTTCATCAATTATTTAAGCCAGAAAATGAAGCTTATTTATGGACATGCATCAGTTTTACACTAAGATTATACATTTTGTCACAACCCAATTTTGACAATCTTTTAAAACGGGATTGTTGTGAAAAACGACGATTTTACTGTTATTAGGACAAAATATCTGAAGTATAAAAAATTGTGATTGAATTATAAGTTAATATTGGTATAAGGGATATACCATCAAATTATGAACCATTCTGGCCAAATTTATCTGAAGAACGTCTTTATCAAATATATTTACGAGATGAATGTTTATTATTTGTAGTAAACATTAACGGGCTACTTTGAAGCTTGCGAAATATACGTCTACTGAAATGTTGTAGCCAATCTGTAGCCTGACATTTCGAAAAACAATACTGATAATAAATTTAAACGGATCTATAACAGTAAACCGCCTCACTAAAAAAAACATCGCAATAAAAAAAAATATAAATAGAGAAATATTTAAATGGAAACAATTATTGAGAGAACTTTATTATTTCTGAAAACCCGATTATCTTGGCCAAATTTGGATTCCGATTCAGATTCCGATTCAATTCCCGATTCAGATCATGGTGAGAAGTCGTAACTTTGTCTTAATTATAGAATATAAAAAGAGAAAGTTTTCAAACATATTTTTAGTTCGATAATATCTTTCAATTTATTGCTTAAGAAGCTATGAGATAGTTAGAATTTTTTATTTGAATTAGAGCCATAAGTTATGGCCCATAACTCGAATTTCTAGGCATTCTAAAGCTGTTTTTTTTAATTTGATGATTTTCTCAAATTTCAAGTCAAATATAACATGATGAGGAGTCCTTATACAAGTATTCGAAAGTTCGAACACAGTGCGCCATTGCCCGCAAGTTTTTGCTAATTTTGAATTGATTTCATCATAAATTCGCACAATTTTCACGTCAGAAAATCATTTTTTCAGCTGAAATTAAAATCAACATTTTTTCTCATAGTGTATTTTCTAACGTTTCGCTTTTTATTGTAGCATTATCAAAGATTTGGATGAAATAAAATAAACATATTTTTGTTAGTTCACGAAATCTGAAAATATTCCGAAGAATCAAAATTTAAAAGATAATTTAAATTAAGATTTTATTAAAAATCTTCTAAATGAGACAGAAACATTCGTCTAAATGAGCTTACTTAATAAGATGCTTAAAATGAGATGCCCAATGAGATGCCCGAAATTTCTTAATAAAAAATTACAAATGAAATCATTTGTTCAATTTCATGGTTTTTAATTTTCCAGTCAAATCTAAAATTTTATTTGTTTTTTTACATTCCCGTCAAAAAATTGACCACCTTGCGCTGTTGCGCGCAAAAATTTTTTTTTTTCATTAATTTGATCATAGCATTGATACTGTCTTTCGAGTGAAAAAAATGATTTTGTTACTCAAATTAAAATTTAACTTGAATTGTAAATTTAGTCATAAATCCTTGTTTCTCAAGAAAAAGAAACGTACTTCACATATGTCTCGATCGGGGTGACTTCACTAAATCTACTATATGTCCAAATGTTAAACCTTCACGACGTAAGCGCCTAAGCGCTATTGGCCACAACAAATACCCACGCAAATTTTTAGTTCGTTACTTTTTTATATATAATTTTAATATAAAAAAACACTGAAAAATGAACAGAATGATTCCGCGAAAGATCTCTAACTTTTGGGGTTTAATCAGTTATCTGAAGAGGAAAATTTAGCTTATATTTTAGAGGGAAAGCTTGGAAAACGTCGAAAGATGGGTGCTGGCAGGTATTTATATTTAAATGTTTTAATTCCAGAAAAAAAATGCTTTATTGGATTTCAGACACGTAGACATTATTTTTTATGTAATTTTTTAGTTTGCTTTTCATAGGATTTTTGAGGTAAAAAATTGAGTCATTATTTGCAAAAAATACTAAAACACTGAGTCAAATGACGGCAATTTCATATTACGAATAAAGTTGTTGAAATTAACCATAACCACTACACTGTTAATGTTGCTCATGATAGATTTAGAGGAGATAATGTCAAGGTTTTGATTAATCCAGTTATCAAGTGATAAAATTTTATGATTGCTTAATTAAAGATGACGAAACACTTACGAAAATTTTGCGTAAAATATTCTTACTTTTAACACATTACCTGAATATGAATAAATTAATTTGAAAGCTTGTTAAAAAATGTTTTTTTATACCATTTTATAAATAATACAATACTTAATATATAAATGTCGCCAAAAAAAATTATGTGGTAGTCTAATTGTTTTTCTTCAATTTTCCCTACAGTAACTATTCAAATTAACCACAAATACTTGTTACTGTAAGAATCTCAATATATTATCGGTCGTTAATGGTTAAGAAAATTGATAAGATTTGTTAAAAACATTATATTTTTCTAGTTCGGTTTTTATATATTTTATGGGTTGGTAGTTAAATAAAGTAATGTACGATTTTAAACTTAAATATACGTGAACAATAGAAATATACGTGAACAATATACGTGAACAATAGTTTTAGATTTTAAAACTCAAAGCCCCCCCCATATCGCCTAATTTTCCGAAATCGCCTAAAAAAGCTGTTCAATTCTGATATTTCAAGCTAAAATAATTCTTGGGGCCATATCGAAATTGATATTTATTCTTTAACCAACGGAACTTCATCTCAAAAAAGGGGTCTATCTTTATAGCGCGTGTTCGAATTCCACTAATGTTGTCTCAGTGACTGTCTTGATTATGATTATAGGCGAGGGTGCTTGATATCGGGACCGCTTAATTTGATCGGTGTGTAATCACTCAAGCAATCACTGAGAAAATCACTTATACATCATGAGTGGGATTCGACCTCGCGCTATAGAGATAGTTAACGTTTTTGAGATGGAGTTCCGTTGATAAAAGTATTTGATCCAGTGAATATAATCCTGTGATTTCATTGGTCACTTTCTCTATTTGTGACGTAGTGAATCACTACTAGTGATAAAAACGTTTTTGACCATGTATAGATGCATTAAATATATTATATTATGCATTTACATAGGCCATAACATGACATTTACATCTAACATGGCGAAAAACTTTGAATAAAGAGGTGACTCCTGGTCACAGATAAACATATACCTACAAAATACCAACTGTACAAAATAATTTCGAAATAAATAAGTTCTCACAACTATGTCCATAATAACCGGGAAGAATTTAATCTTGAAAGCTCGATTATTATAATCCCGATCCTTTTAATCTCGATCCACTGACAAACTAATCCCAACCCGTTTCATTATGTGATCTAGTTTTTGGACCCTTGATTATATATTATCCATATTTAATTCAGTTTCATCATTTCTCAGGGATAAGTGCGCATTTTTGGTGATTTTCTTTGCCTGAGATCTCCAACATTCCCATTTCGCCATAATTATTTTTTTATTAAAGCTCCGTGATTAGGATTAAGATTTGCTTATAATCTTAGGATGTTTTTCTCATAATCAAAATTATGTTTGCCTGATTAAGTAATTTCATTGTTTTAATTTTTTCATTATAAGGAGGTGGTCGTCAATAATTTGAGTACTAGAAGAAATTTTATTGAGNAAATTTTTTGACATATTTATCAATTACTTTTGATTTATGAGATATAAATCAAAGCGGACAAAACTTTGACGTAGGCCAGATACTTGTGCATCGTTTTAAACATAAATGTTACTTGTGAAGACAACTGTGACAGTGTATCACGCGATATGATGTGCCTTGCTTTTCTCACTATATTTTCTAGAACGAAAAAGTGAAATTCTAAAATATGAAATGTCGGATGCAAAAATATCATCTTTCAACTTCCTTATGCAGAAAAAATTGAAATACCAACTGCCTTAAGCTTTCTGTAAACAACGTTCAAAGTAAAGCCACAATTGTGGCTCTGGTGCCTTGACGGAACTTTTTTTTTTATATGCTCACAGGGGTTAAGCAACCAAAAATGGTCCACACTTACATTTGATTACTATATCCACCTAAAAATAATAACAGAAATGTAAATATCTACTTTTATTAGGAAAAATAATCATTTTTTACGATAAATCGTAATTTTTTCATCCAATTTTCAGACTAATTTGATATAACCTTTTGATATATGATACAAAAAGCTAATCGGAGAAAACTTAAACGTAGTCCAGATCCTTGCGCGTCGATTTCAAAAAAAAAATTGCGACGACAACTGTGAGCTTGTATCACATGATATGCTGAACCTTGCTTTTCTTACTATATTTTATAGAAGAAACAATAAACAAAATTTCTAGAATTCAAATTTCGAATGCAACAATATATCCTTTCAACTTCCCGATGCAAACAAAATTGAAAGTCCGACTACCCTGGGCTATCTGTAAACCACATTCAAAGTAGAGCCGATATATCGGCTCTGGTGCCTTGGCGGAACTTTTTTTTCTGTGATTCCAGGTGTTAAGCTTGGCATTATGTATGCTGATTTTAGTTTCTTTAAAGACGATATTAATAAAATTCAGACATTGTCGGGTGTTCTGCGCTAAAAAGTCTTGTTTTAATACTGCACAGAGAAAAAATTCTTAAATATCAATGTTTTTTGCATGAAAAATGGTTAAAAATTGCCAAAAGTAGAGAAAACCAACTTTTTTGAGATAAAAATTGACCTTCAATTGCGTTTTGATATCGAAAAATGTTCTTACTACCTGAAAAAATGGCGCCTCGTACACCTGCAATTTTATTGGAAATTTTTTGCTGGCATAAAATTTTTATAAATTTAGTGGCAAATGACACTTATCGAGTGTACAGCCAAGTCTTAAGAATTTCATCGATAGTTTAAAAATGATAATCGCGCGACCAACTCACTAGTTACTTTTCGGAGATTTAATAGATACCAGAAAATTAAATAATTGATTGTGTCTTATTTTTAATAAAAATTCAAAAACCCCGTCATACAAAATTTTGGTCTTGATTTGCGGAAAATTTTCATAATATTTCTTAAAAAGTCGATAAAAATGATAAATAAAAATGTTATGATTTTTCAAACAGTGGTCAGAATATATGTAGGCATCCATGAAAAAAGTTATTGTGGCTTTTTTTTTACCCACAGATTGAAATGAACAAAACAGAAAAAAATTTTTGGTGAAAAATGCGGAAAATTTTTGTCATGTTTTGAATTTTTCAAATTTTTACGATTCTAAAGATGAAAACTAGAACTCAAATCTTAATAAATGGATAAAAATTATTATATCAAGCTAAATCATATTTATATCAGCTCAGCTAACTATAATAAGCATGAAAAAATATACTGACTTATTATTTTCGTAAGTTATATTGACTCCAGTCTGCCGCGTGTATGGCACCCCCTTAAAATAGCATCAAACGATTTGAAAGTATGACTTTTGGAAATTAAGTTTTATATAATCTCTTTGTCACACTTTTTGTAAATATCCCGGGACTGATCAGCTAATGTATTGTGTGTTGCACATAGTAGGGCCGGGATATTAACAAAAGTGTGATAAAGGGATATACCATTAATTTTTTAAAAGATGGGTTGTCTCAAAGCGATGGTCCTGCGTTCGAATCTAAAAAGCCACGTATATGGTTATCTGTATTTACTGAGTTATTTTTGTATTGTCAGATCGTCAAAATAAACATAAACCATTAAATTATGAACCATTCTTGCCAAATTTATCTGAAGAACGTCCTTATCAAATATATTTACGAGATGAATGTTAATTATTCGTAGTAAACATTAACGGGCTACTTCTAAGCTTGCGAAATATACGTCTACAGAAATGTTGTGGCCAATCTGTAGCCTGACATTTCGAAAAACAATACTGATAATAAAGTTAAACGGATCTATAACAGTAAACCGCCTCACTAAAAAGGGCATCGCAATAAAACAATATAAATAGTAAAATATTTAAATGGAAACAATTATTGAGAGAACTTTATTATTTCTGAAAACCCGATTATCTTGGCCAAATTTGGATTCCGATTCAGATTCCGATTCAATTCCCGATTCAGATCATGGTGAGAAGTCGTAACTTTGTCTTAATTATAGAATAAAAAAAGAGAAAGTTTTGAAAAATATTTTTAGTTCAATAATATCTTTCAATTTATTTCTTAAGAAGCTATGAGATAGTTCGAATTTTTTTATTTGAATTAAAGCCATAAGTTATGGCCCATAACTCTTATTTCTAAGCATTCTCAAGCTGTTTTTTTTAATTTGATGATTTTCTCAAATTACAAGCCAAATATAACATGACAACGGGTCCTTATACAAGTATGCGAAAGTTCGAACACAGTGCGCCATTGCCCGCAAGATTTTGCTAATTTTGAATTGATTTCATCATAAATTCGCACAATTTTCACGTCAGAAAATCATTTTTTCAGCCGAAATTAAAATCAACATTTTTTCTCATAGTGTATTTTCTAACGTTTCGCTTTTTATTGCAGCATTATCAAAGATTTGGGTGATATAAAGTACAAAATTAAAAAAAAATAGGACAAAATAGGTAATAAAATAAACATGTTTTTGTTAGTTCACGAAATCTGAAAATATTCCGAAGAATCAAAATTTAAAAGATAATTTAGATTTTATTAAGAATTTTCTAAATGAGACAGAAACATTCGTCTAAATGAGCTTACTTAATAAGATGCTCAAAATGAGATGCCCAATGAGATGCCCGAAATTTCTTAATAAAAAATTACAAATGAAATCATTTGCTCAATTTCATGGTTTTTAATTTTCCAGTCAATCTAAAATTTTATTTGTTTTTTTACATTTCCGTCAAAAAATTGACCACTTTGCGCTGTTGCGCGCAAAATTTTGATTTTTTTCATCAATTTGATCATAGCATTGATACTGTCTTTCGAGTGAAAAAATAATTTTGTTACTCAAATTAAAATTTAACTTGAGTAGTAAATTTAGTCATAAATCCTTGTTTCTCAAGAAAAAGATACGTACTTCACATATGTCTCGATCGTGGGTGACTTCACTAAATCTACTATATGTCCAAAGTGTTAAAACCTTCACGGACGTAAGCGCCTAAGCGCTATTGGCCACAACAAAATACCCACGCAAATGTTTTTAGTCGTTACTTTTTTATATATATATTTTAATATAAAAAAACACTGAAAAATGAACAGAATAATTCCACGAAAGATCTCCAACTTGTTGGGGTTTAATCAGTTATCTGAAGAGGAAAATTTAGCTTATATTTTAGAGGAGTACAGCTTGGAAAACGTCGAAAGATGGGTGCTGGCAGGTATTTATATTTAAATGTTTTAATTCCAGAAAAAAATGCTTTATTGGTTTTCAGACACGTAGACCTTATTTTTTATGTAATTTTTAAGGTTGTTTTTCAAAGGATTTTTGAGGTCAAAAATTGAGTCATTATTTGCAAAAAATACTCAAACACTGAGTCAAATGACGGCAATTTTATATTACGAATAAAGTTGTTGAAATTAACCATAACCTCTACACTGTTGATGTTGGTCATGATATATTAAGAGGAGATAACGTCTAGGTTTTGATCAATCCAGTTATCAAGCGATAAAATTTTATGATTGCTTAATCAAAGATGACGAAACACTTACGAAAATTTTGCGTAAAATTTTTTTTTACTTTAAACACATTACCTGAGGTAATTTACCTCAAAATGAATAAATTAATTTGACAGCTTGTTAAAAATTGTTTTTTTTTCCATTTTATAAATAATATAATATTCAATATATAAATGTCGCAAAAAAAATTTATGTGCTAGTCTTATTTTTTTTCTTCAATTTTCCCTACAGTCACTATCCAAATTTACCACAAATACTTGTTATTGTAAGAATGTCAATATATTATCGTTAGTTGATGTTTACGAAAATTAATTAAAACTGGTAGATTATGAAATAATGTGAAATTCATTCCGGGTTTTGTTCCTGAATTGCCAAATGAGATTTGTTAAAAACATTATATTTTTCTAGTTCGCTTTTTATATATTTTATGGGGTTGGTACTACCAACTTGGTAGTTAAATGGAGTAATGTACCATTTTAAATTTAAAATATACAAGAACAAAAGTTTTAGATTATAAAACTCAAAGGCCCCCCCATATCGCCTAATTTGCCGATATCGCCTAATAAAGCTGTTCAATTTTAATATTTCAAACTAAAATAATTCTTGTGGCCATATCGAAATTGATGTCTATCCTTTAACCAACAGAACTCCATCTCAAAAACGGTTTCTATCTTTATAGCGCGTGTTCCCCACTAATGTTGTCTCAGTGACTGTCTTAATTATGATTATAGGCAAGGGAGATGGAGTTCCGTTGGTAAAAGTATATCCTATTACGAGGAAGGTAGATCAAAAATGCCTAGGTAAAAATACAAACCAATTACAAGGTAAAAATACAAACCAAATACAAACGAGAGTGAGACGGGCCAAACAACCAATCAAATCCATGAATTAAACACACAATTGGTTTGTATTTTTACCTAGGCAATTTTGATCTACCTTCCTCGTAATAGGATATGGTCCAGTGAATATAATCCTGTGATTTCATTGGTCACTTTCTCTATTTGTGACGTAGTGAATCACTAATAGTGATGAAATACGACACATAGGCTTCCTTTTCGATATCGCCGAAAGTGCCAATATCACCGAATTAAATAGCGTTTCGTTAACTTATTGTTGAATTATTTATAAAATTGAAACAAAATTTTTAATTATGACTACATTTCGAATACGTATACGTTTTTCATCACACAAAAAAAATTGCGTCCCGATATCACCAAAATTGCAAATATCGCAATAATTTTCTACAAAAAACTGATAAATATATAATTTAATCAAAGCATTTAAATGATTGATAAAACGTCAGAGTCTGACTGTCAGACTTAAATCCAAAATAATATACTCCGCATTTACGACCGAAAATCGCCTCAACTTTTCAACGTTTTTGACCATGTATAGATGCATTAAATATATTATATTATGCATTTACATAGGCTATTACATGACATTTACATCTAACATGGCGAAAAACTTTGAATAAAGAGGTGACTCCTGGTCAGAGATAAACATATACCTACAAAATACCAACTGTACAAAATAATTTCGAAATAAATAAGTTCTCAGAACTATGTCCATAATAACCGGGAAGAATTTAATTTTGAAAGCTCGATTATTATAATCTCGATCCACTGACAAACTAATCCCAACCCGTTTCATTATGTGATCTAGTTTTTGGACCCTTGATTATATATTATCCATATTTAATTCAGTTTCATCATTTCTCAGGGATAAGTGCGCATTTTTGGTGATTTTCTTTGCCTGAGATCTCCAACATTCCCATTTCGCCATAATTATTTTTTTATTAAAGCTCCGTGATTAGGATTAAGATTTGCTTATAATCTTAGGATGTTTTTCTCATAATCAAAATTATGTTTGCCTGATTAAGTAATTTCATTGTTTTAATTTTTTCATTATAAGGAGGTGGTCGTCAATAATTTGAGTACTAGAAGAAATTTTATTGAGATGATTATTTTATGAAAATGTGGATAAATACGAGCATATTGGTGGTCTTTTTTCACTCATACATAATCGGGGGTTCTCTGAGTGACCAAAATGTGTTCGCGATGCTTGACCTCATTTCACACCTGTCATTTTTTCCTAGCCATTTTGATAAAGGGGATTTCATTTTGGTCACTATCAAGCTTCAATAAATTAGGCACTTGAAGACTCAGACTCTCAGTGACCAAGATTTTGGATTTTTTACACTCCTGGGAAAAACTAACAATTTTGTTTTATTTTGGTCACTTAGACCGCGCGCTCTGAGTAAACAAATTTTGGTCACTTAAACCACGCGCTCTGAGTGACGAAAATTTTGGAGATAAATTTTGATTAAGACCCCTAAAAAAGGTCAATATACGGTTTTTAATAATGCTTAATACAAACCCAAATTTTTTTCTAAAAGCTTTTTAGAAATCTGATCACCTTCCTTTCGGTGAATTTAAGTCATACATCATTGTTATAGCTTAAAAACTCAAAGAGGAGATATATTTTTATATAAATTATTACAAAAATTTAATAAACTCGTTTCTGATTGAACAAGCCATCCTTCACATTCGAAATTTTAACAATATTTTGTGATATAATCGGCAGTTTGAAAATCTCTTCATTAAAGCGACAAAACTTATTTTGTGATTTTTTTATCTTTTTCAGGTATATT
>SCLH01000503.1:525662-554196 GCA_004367855.1 Oikopleura vanhoeffeni
CTCAAAGAGGAGATTTATTTTTATTTAAATTATTACAAAAATTTAATAAACTCGTTTCTGATTGAACAAGCCATCCTTCACATTCGAAATTTTAACAATATTTTGTGATATAATCGGCAGTTTGAAAATCTCTTCATTAAAGCGACAAAACTTATTTTGTGATTTTTTTATCTTTTTCAGGTATATTATATCAAAAAGGGGATCCCAGGCTTCTTCTTTTGCGTTCGCGTTTGAATTTTTTTCAAAGGCCTTATTGGTTCAAACAGTGGTGTCAACTGCTACCATTGGTCAAAAGCGAATCAACTGAAATATACGAGGCCTTGTGATACTAATCTATCTGTATGTATAATGAATTTCATAATACTAGTGCAATGATCTATCAGGGACAATGTTAAGAATAAATGAAAATTTATCTCAACTCTCAGAGGAAAATTTAACTTTGAATGTTTTTGGATCGTCACACTCGGCAAAATATCACGTGACCTTATAATCAAGAAGAACGATAGACTGACCGATGTGGTGCAAATGTGAATAATGAATTTTTGTCGATATCGACTATTAATTAATATTTACATTAAAATGCATTAATAAAGATTCAATATTTGGAAAAAAATGTCATCAGTTACCTGATGTTGTTGAATAACTTTTCGAACAAAACTGTCAAAAAATATCATCGAACATCATTATTTAGCGCATCGAATTGATATACTGTCAATATGAATAAATAAAATCTTGCAAGTATTATTTTGGCCGAAAGTCGCTTTGATCATCAGTTATAAAATAATAACTTATATTTGAAAAGGGTTGAGCAATACATATTTTTATGATGAAACGTAATTTTTCGTGCTTATTTTTTCCCGGGAATCGAGCAATATCTCAAAAATATTAATAAGCCAAAATTCATGTTTCGAAAACAATTAGATATCAAAAAACTCACAACATCACAATATAAACTTATATGAATAAATCTCATGCTCATTCTTTAAATCTTTTTTCAAAAATTCGGGGTATCTTATGTGTCAATACTATTGACCCAATAGTAATGAAGAATGTTGAAGAATTTTTATATATTTTTTTCAGCATCTAGGTTTTTAATAAAAATTTTATATCAAATTTTGAATTTTCAAAAATCAGTTCTTTCTTCAAGTTTTAAATTTAGCATAATTTTAAAATTTTATAATCCAGCAGATGAACAGTTATTAGATACAGAATTTTAATTAAATTACGTTGTAGGTTTACCCTATTAATTTGCAGATAACCAGATATTCGAATGTGCTTCATTTAGTTTAATATAAATATTAACCGCGAAAAACTTAATTCAGATTTCGCATTGTAGAATTTTTGAACTTACAGCAATTATTTTTAGTTCAAATGATGAAATATTGAAACTTTGATTTTAACAATTATTAGCAGCTTTGAAAAACAAATATAAAAAATTGAACTTTATGTTTCAAACAAATTTTAAACAAAAATTTTGTTTCAAAATAATTTTTGTATAATTTTTAGCGCCAAAAATCATCCCTTCTCCCTGACTTAAATGTGTGCCAAATAAATTCAAAATAAAAAAATGTATAATTAAGCTCCCAGCCTCACTACTATCAGTTTGATGGATCTATTCAAACAACAAAGTGTGCTTGATTGATTTAAAAATTAAAATATTTTTGAGCTAATTAGATTGTCCATACAAATATTCCACGAGAAGGTTGCGAGAAATTACCGGGGGAAAATTGAACTTATCAGACAGAAATTAAGTGGATAGAAATTCATTTGATATAATTAATAAGATCAGCTTATTCTGCTTGAAATTATAATCCTTTATATACTGTATAATCCCGCATCAATTTTTAATACGGTCCATTTTGAAGTCTATCAGATGGAATTTCACAAGTAAAAAATGGCTATCGATTTTATTGGCCATTTCATAAAAAATTTTCCTGATCATTTTAAGTCTTCTGATTGTTTTATTAAATTTTTATTGAATTTATTTTTTTGTCAATTATCACAGCATCGGCTCAAAAACATAACAAAAATCTTTCTAGTAGTCGACTTTCTCATGACAAATAAGCAATTATTGGTCAATTATGTTTATGAGGTAACCTCATTGAGGTTAAACAAGGGCGAAAAAAGCTCTCTCTTTAGCACCACAAGTGTATATTATTGACCAATTGTTGAATATGCCAGAATCAAAAAGTCGGCTACGAGAAAGTTTTTGGTGATATTTTCGAAGCGATTTTCGTAACTTTGAAATTGACCTTGAAATTGTTTTGCGGTTTTCTATTGTAATATTTATAGAAACATTTCCAACCCTCGAATCGATTATAAAGTATATTTTGATTAAACCTTAGCCAAATACATCGATCCGATGTGTATTTTAGGAACAGAAAAATTTCAGACGCATTCATTTGAGCGACATTCACGGTTCCTAAATTTCAGTAAAATATTTTTGTAAACGGGGCCTCGGTGCATTTTGACAGATACGGATATCCGCGGATATGGGCTTTGGATGAAAAACTTTTCACTGGGTTTATATATTCTCTCATATACAATCAAAATGATGTTTCTAATCCTGTTTTTTAAGAAAATTTTGGGAGTTCGAATTAACTTTCGAATTCGATAAAATTATCTAAATATGCCTTATTTTTGTTAAATATATTTTGCTAATTGTTAAATAAACGAAAAACCTTCAATGGACTGCTTACTTTTCGCGTAGGTGACACATATTTTTTATATGCAATATTTGAAAAATCATATGAAAACATTTTTGAATTTTTGTCGAAACTTTTTAGAAATATTTTGACAATTTTTTCTTATTTCTGGTCAAAATTTGTTTTCAAACTAATTTTTTCTGGAATTCTTAGCTGAAAATATTAGGGATGCCAACTTTTCACTATATATTGAACATGTCTACCTACGTTTTGTTTCTTTTGCTCTTGTTTTAACTGCTGAATCATACTTTTTTGAATGAAATGGTTGCGCGAAAATATACTTAAGCCTTTTAAGGGGTAGCAGCGATGTGGAGACTGGCGTCAATTTAACTTACGAAATAATCGAGTTGGTGTTATTTTTTTTGTGCTTATTATCGTTACTGAACCACATAATGTGGTATCAGCTCATTATAATCCATTTTTTATTATTTTAGGGAAGATTTGAGTTCAAACTTTTATTTTTATAATTCGTAAAATTTCTTGAAAAAATTCAAAGCATTATGAAATAATTTTAAGCATTTTTCGTCCAAGAATTTTTTTCTGATTAATTTTATGAAACTGTGAATAAAACGAAAAAAAATAGCAACTTCAACTTTTTTCATGATGTCTACATATTTCTGACTGCTGTTTGAAAAATTTGAAATGTTTTTTTGTCATTTGTTGTCGACTTTAGAAATTTATGAAAATTTTCCGGCAAATCAAGTCCAAAAATTTTAATTAGTAGTTTTTTTGAATCTCTGAAAAAATCAGGCCGTAATCACTTGTGAAGATTTTATGGTATCTATTTGGTTTCCGTTTTAAGCCGATGCAAGGGTCAAGTGAATTGTTTCTCTGGAACTTCCTGATGATAATTTACACCACTTATTGAAGGAACGGTTGTGCCATTTGGCACGAAAATTTATAAAAAGTTATTATTTTAAAAAATCTGTCTAAAATTGCGGGTGTAATGCTAATTAACTTTTAAAAGTCAGGAATTTTTTTATATTCTAAACTCATTGAAGGTCAAATTTTTTTTCCTAAAAAGCTTGTTCCTAATGGAAAAACTTCCATATTTAGAAATTTTTGCATGTGGTATAATGATTCTCCACTAATTAGTGCATTACACCCGACAATGTCTGAAGTTTTATAAATATCGCTTTAAAAAAAATCCCACATCGGGTCAAGTTTGGAAATGGAGTTGTAATGAAAAGTGGTTTTTGATCATTTTTACAGATATTAAGTATTAAAAAATTTAAAATATAAACGTTTGGCAAGTATAAACCCCTTATCATTTTAGATAAACTAAAATAGAATTTTCACATTTTTTTTCTTAAAAATCACTCCGGGAAAAAATGTACGAATCTGCCACATCGGCTGCTACCCCTTAATGCAAAAATTAAACAAAAATTATCTCACCGAGACTTGCTCATGTTGGTAAGCCGGACCTGTCGACCATATACAAATTTATTTCATTTAACTCAGAAAAAAATTTTTTCGATGAGCTAAATTGGATTGTATTTGTCTTTTTTAAAATTTAAATTTTCGATTTTTGACTTCAAAGTCGTATAAATAAAATAAATTTTTTGGATGATCGACAGTCCGTATTTCAGAGTTCCTAATTATAAATTAAAGGATATATTTTACTGTAATTTGGACACCTTGATAGCAAACGCTCGCTTTTTTTGAATGTTTGTTTTCAAGACGATTTATAAAGTAACATGAAATAAATCTGAAGATTCAGATTACCAAAGTAAGCTCAAAAGTGGCAACTTGTATTCAAAAATTTTTTATACGAAATTTTTGAAGTGGACAAGTTTCCCATCAAGACAAGGAAAATTGATAAAGTGCAAATCTGTCAAAATGCCAAGACCGAGGCTCAGGCCCTGTAAGATTATAACGCAACCGCTTTAAACCATTTTGCTTAGCCAATTCAGTGCACTATCATTGCTTTCTAAACGTTCATCGACTATTTTTCAACTGTTGAATACAGGTGATATTTATGGTCACATCATAAGAAGTGTCAATTTCCAAAAATGCTTCGTCGAGTTTTTCTTGCTGATCATTTTGTAGAATGAAGGTTCTCTGCGTAATAGTTATTATAAAATATGCAAAAGCAAATAAATTTTAAATATACTGAATTTCAGGTCGATTATCAAGATTGGCTTAATATCCAAGACGATGATTAAGACATAATTGTTTCTGAGAAATTTGGATTCCGAAAATAACACACCTGTCAGACCCCTCATGAACCTCAAACTAGAAAAGTGATGATAGGGACAAAATATATTTTTTGATTTTATACGTTTGACAATCATCTTTTTTATAGATTATTAAAAGCTTCATAAAAAATGGCTTTTTGAGCATTTTAAGCAACTTTAAGCAATTTTATCGGAAGGCAATCCACAAATTTTACATATTGGCCGAAATTGCTTCAGACATTTATTGTTTACATTTGGTATAAAAATTAAAAGTTTTGAAAATAGGCTTTTTTAATCGTCAAATTTATTTTAAAACTGATTCCTTATTACCAAGATTAAAAAATCTTTTATATTTATTTTAACATATATACCTCTATACTAGATAGTTAGATTCAAATATCAATATTATAAAAGTTATAAATTATGCTGATAATATTTGGCGATAATTCAATTTTATGAACGGCGGAAGGTTTTTACCACATAATTTCGGTGAATTAAGAGAAGATATAGAGAGATACTGGCCAGTATGTAACTGGTCGATTTAAAGACTCGGACATGAAATTCCAGATTAGTTTCTAAATGGTTTTTTTCTGAAATATGGAAAAATAAGTTGATCAGATGTCTTTTTATTTTTCATTTGTACATAAAAAAGTATTTTCATCAACAGAGATCTCGACACCATAACTCTAGCATGTGATTTTTTTCAAATTTTGGAAATATACTATAGAGAAAATTTGAACAGAAGGTTTCCAAAAAGGACGAAATAACAAAAATGCTAATGTTGTCGAACAAGGGGCTTTCGCGTATCTCAGATCGTAATACAACTCACTCAGCATCTCTATACGCGATCATACGACCGTCAAATCCGGGAGGAGTAGTATTTTCCCACGAGGCACTCAAAAAAGGCCAACAAACCAGTTTTTTGCTCATTTAAGGCGAGATATATATCTTTTTTGAGTAAAAACTAAATGGGGTCCGCCCACGTTCTCTGTGGTCAATAAAAGCTATAAAATTTCTTCTTCAAAAACTCAGGGAGAGTAGGCTTTTGAAGTGAAAATAGTGCCACTTTTGAAGGTCGTTCCTGATTGGTCCGGCCATCAGAAGCCTTCGATTGTTTGTGAAAAGATATCAATAATCCTACTGAAAATACATATGTTCGTTGTTTTAATCCCTCATTGAGGCGACGCTGAAACCCTGTTTTTTTGCATTAAATAGAAAATGAACCTTGTGAGCAAGAGCCACAATTGTGGCTCCAATATAGAAAAAGAACAAAAAACTGGAGCGAGGAATACTATATAATTCAATACAATATATAAAGAATTTAGATTCGGTTCAAGAAATAATTAAATTTTTTTTCGGAATGTCTTTAGATATAAGGATTAAGGGGAGTAGATTTATCAGGATTTTGAGCCTATTTTAATTTCGTAAATATATAGAGATAGGAACACAATCAAATAGATAGAGATTAAGCCATTTTATAGGGAAAGTGTTTTGTAAATACGCAATACAGTTCGAAATAAAAATCTTCATTAGAGCTATCACACAGAGAGAACATTTCTTCTTAGGAATGAAATTCTAAATTACAACTTCAGTATACATGAAATTATCTAGCATATATATATAAAAGAATAACATTGTAACAACAGTTGTACTTCATTACCATATTTACTCGAAAATAATAGAAAAAATGCATTATCTGCTTTTATAGGAATAAACATCTCTATCTACTATACATATAAAATATTTCATCAAAATTTGCTTATTAATAAAATTACTTTTGATATATATAGATATACTAAAGGGACAAAACTAATAAGAGTAGGGATATAGATGCAAATATATATATAGAGGAATCAAAATTCGTAGAGACCACTGTGACAGCTCGTCACTCACGACTGTCACTCGGCTCACCACCACCTTGCTTTTCTCTACTAGTTTTCTAGACTTCAAAATTAAAATTCTAGAATATGTTAAATATTCGAATGCAAAAACTATGACCTTTCGAACTCTTTATTGCGACAAAATTAAAATTCAGACTGCTTAAGCTTTTCTGTAACAACATTCAACCAGTAGAGGCACAATTGTGGCTCTGGGCTTGGCGGAACTTTTTTTTAATAATGTCACAAGGGTTAAGGCTTTTTTGCTCATAGAAAATCTGAATTAAATTTACCTAAAAATTGTCATTTTTAATTTAAATAATATTAACCCGTTTTTTGCAGTGTTCATTCAAATACACACAAATTTATGAATCTTTTCGCTTATTTGAACAAGTGATGGGGCCCAAAGATGATGAACCTGATGACTACGTTCTGGCAGTGGAAGATCTGCACCAAGAAACGAATTATTACAGAGCAATAGCTTTTAAAATATGTTGAGGTATTTCTCAAACTCTACGTGCCATCTAAAAAGACCGATCGGGGGTCGCCAGGATCGAGATAGATAATAGTCTGCTCTATTTCACTTTTCAGGTCAAATTTCAGAGCACATTTAAGTGATATTTGTCAACTCAAACTCCTAAGCACTCTTCTTATGTGAGTGGAAGCTAAGCTCGAATTTTGCATCAGATAAGAGAAATGCTCGAAAACTGTTTAGAGCAGGAGAGACAAACGATTTCAGAAAAATTTGCCGACCTGGTGTCCACAATATTCATATTTCGGCTTTTAAAAACTCATTGATTAGTTCACACAATAGTCCTTTATAATACACACTATTTAGAAAAAAAATAAACAATTGTCAAAATCGGACCATTTTTCGATTTTTATTTGCAAGCCATTTAATTAATTTCGAATGGTCGAGATGAACATCTCCAAAACCGGATAGATATAACCCAAAACATATAACTTCTAGGAGACATCTTGTATGGAAAAATATTTTTCCAGAGAATTATACCTTTGATGGTATTTGGCCGGTTCGAGATTCAAGAAAATAATGTTTAGAACTGTTTAAAAGAAATCAAAAACAAGTTAGAAGAAACATATTTCTTTGTATTCAAAAATGTCGAAAAATAAATTTACTGACCAAAACTATCGAAATTGAATATTCATAAATTATTATTTTCTTATAATTGTTATATATTTTTCGTGATATTGTGCGAATTAAAAATAAAATAAGAGATTCATATTACTTTTGAAATTAATTTAAGAACAACGTTTGCGTGAGCATCTTATGTTTTGAATATAAGTTTTGTCAGTTTTCAAGACTTCAAGATTAGAAAATCTAAAAATTTGCACAAAAATGTGTGTGGCAAGAAAATGGTTCGAATTTTTTTGCCCTTCAGTTGAATAAGAGATTTTTGCTCTTTAGACCGCTAATTTTAACAAGTTTTTACGAGTTATTAATTCTTACTAAGATCATTATGCTTAGCAAAAGTTCATATCAATTCAACACAAAAGGATTTGTTTAGGTTTAATTTTGAAAAATACAATAGTCATACCATTTCGACAACTGCGTAGATTGACATTTAATGAGCTGATTATTGGGCAAAGGATGGGTATAAATGTAGAGTTAAAGTTGTATATATGAGATAAACAATACTTGTGACAAAAAGTGGCACTTAGATCAAATACAGGCCTACTAGGCATTTCTTCCCTTGCGCTCCAAACGTTATCTAATTTGATTTTTGTCATGCTATAATAACTACAGAAAAATATTAATTTTCACCGGAAAAAATTCTAAAAATAATTTTGAGGTTTTTGACTAGGGTTGTTTGTATACAGAATGTTGTACCGCTACAATTAAATTTGCAAACAGGGATACAATTTAAACATAAAACCAAACATCACAACTTACAAATATAGTATAATCATATATATGAATAAAACCGAAACTGTTGCTGGTAAAAATTACATGATCATAATCATAAATTTTAGGCAAAATTGTGTTTGCCGTCCCTACCTTTGTGATGGCTTTAATTTAAAAGAGAAAAATCTCACTATTATTTTTTTACTTTCAACAATAAATTGTTTGTTGTTAACATTTTTATGTAACTAAAATATAAATGTTGAAAGGTTGCCGAAACTTCTCGGAAAAAGTCTTTGTCCGATTTGAATGGCCAGAAAGTTTTAAAATCTCGCATTTGGTCGAACAAGAGTCCCGATTCTGCGGTATGGGTCAAAGCTCATAACAATCCCAGAACAGTAAGTCCCAACATTTTTTCAATTGTTTCGAGGGTCATTTTTGAAAAAGATTTAAGAACTTGACATAATTTGTAATTACTATCAGTTCTAATCCCCTACTTCACACTTTTTGAACCATCCCGGCTCTCACTTACTTAAAAAGGCACATTACGTTTTCCTAAATCAGGGCCGGGATATTCACAAAAGTGTGGATAGGGGATATATGAATCATATCATAATGATTCATTTATGTTTTGACAGTGAAAATCTCAAAAGCAAACTGGATTTTGTTTGAATCGGAGCATTCTTCTTGGAGCTTAATTTCATTGCACAAGCCAACACTTTTACGAAAGGATGAAATACCAAGGGGCCGGTATCTGCGGCGCTGAATAATTTAAACCAACGAAACTCTATTCAAAACGTTTAACTATCTCTATAGCGGATCGTCGAATCCCTACTGAATGTGTGTCTAAAGTGATTGTCTTGGTGATTTATTGAGTTGATTACAGCATCGGATCAAATTCTAGCGGTCCAATATCAAGCACCTTGCTACTTTATCATACATATGCATCAATAAGAACACATGAAGTGGGATTGAAGCGACGCGCTATAGACAAAGTAAACGTATTTGGAATGAGTTCCGTTGTATTAGAGATATAGCCGTAGAAAAATAATTTACGAATTGGTACGTCAATCTTTCCTATTTTTTATTCCTGTTCAGCATAGGAAGTGTCAACAAATCCTCGGAAGAGCTGATATAGTGTAGTAGTGTGACTAGATCCAACGTCGGGTAGTACGATAGTCAGCTGTCTGGCTTTTTGTGTTTTCCACATCGTACTTTCATGCACAGTCATTGCTCGATAGATGTGTCACGGATCTGCAAGCAGATATCGGATTCCGGCCAGTAAAATCCTTATATTTCGAATGATTAACAGAGTATTGCCATCAAAACCTAGATTTCGTGCAAATAGGCTATTTCACATTGGCTCAAGGTATTCTGAGACATAAGTTATCAACATCGAAACTTGCCTGCAAGACGGCATTTCAAAAAACTAACTTAATTCTTCAATTACAACCATGTGAACTTTTTGACTTAAAAATTCGAACCTATATCCAAAGTACGCATCATTACGCCCTCGCTCTGGCGTTTTTAGTCGAGATATCTCTTAACGTAAATTGTTTGCCCCAGTATGTGCCTTGAATTTTCAGAGCGTTCTTATCAAACACATTAGATTTCACATTAATAACTATTGTCGAACTTCCTTAGAAAGTTAAAATCAACCATGTCTCAAGGTTTAACATCGCTTTTAAAAACCCTTTGAAAATTTGTCTTCTGTTTAAATATTTACTTTATTTTTTCAATCACTTAATACGTCCGACAGAAACAACCTAAATTATTAAAAGTTACAATTTCATCGACTTATTGTCGACTTTTAGCATTTCATGGAATTCAAGTTCAAAAACCAGATTTTATATTGGCAACATAGACGAAACATTATTTATTGCATGGATGAAGGCAGCTCAACTACAATGGAAGATGGATATGCATATGGGAGATGTTCTCCAAGATCTGAAATGCCTACAAAATCGATTAGTCATGGATTTATAATCTGACCCGATTGCATTCTTTGGAATTACGTTTTATTGGTAATCTTAAAAAACATTTAAACAAAATATATTAATATTATCTACAAGAAAAATTTTTACCAAAAAAACTATGATAATCGATGGCCAAAATTAAGCACGAATTTTCATTAATGTTGAACTAAATTTTTCTTGATAAATCGACAAAACCGACAATGTTTCGCGATCGAAAAAAAGGCCAATTTCCAAATTTAATCTTATTTTTTTTAAACAAGAGAAAATGTAAACGTCTGAACAATTTTATATCGAGACAAGGATATTCAGCATGTTTCCAAACTAAAATAATTCTATTATCATAAGATTGAAATTTCGATTATTTGGGCCATTTATTAATTTTTGTTTTCTATCAGCGCGATTAGGCATAGATCATATACATGTATATGTATCATTTACTGATCTTTTTGTGTCTCTTAGGAAATCAATTAATTTTTTTTCCGAATATATCGAAAATTTTCCGTTTGTTGCATTATTATCATAGTTTTTTCCATGCGGAACAACTGAAAACACCCATCGAGCACCAGGGTTGTTAAAAGGGTGATTCCACTGATCTTTTGGCTTAAACCTACTTGCTAATACGCACACAGTATGGAAAACCCAACAACAAAGCAGCTTCTCGCTTACATATATAACCCGCTGGAAAATTATAGAATTAATGAACTATAAATTTTTATTTTATTTCCGAAGTAACAAAAAAATCTGTAAAAAAGGTTGGCTGAACCCGGATGAAAAGATGGAGTAGCTGGCAGATAGTGGTTTTTTTAACAAACTAGTATGATTCCTGTTCGAGATGAATGTTTGGGATATCGTACAATTCAAAAGATAGAAGAATTCTGCCAAGTACAAAACAAATTTTTATTGCTGGTCTTCTAATGGGTGGTGCGTTGACTATTTTGTGGTGCTCTCGATTTTGCTTATTTCCCAGGCAAATATCGAGTTGATAATCAACCATTTAAAATTAAGATTTGCGTTCATAATTTATTTCTGTTATCGATAACTTGATATAAATGATCTTATTTCAAAAAAAATTTTGAATTCCCACAAAAATCAACCAAAAGATTTAAAAATTTTTTATTCCGATCCATTTTTCTCTACTTGGTAAAAATTATCGGATCGAATTATTGGTGAAGTGACCACAACGGCGAAAATTTTAATTATTGTGTTCACTCTTAGCGGCCCTTTGTGGAATTTAATTGACACTTGATAGATAATATTTGGGATTTAAAAAATAAACTTGAGAACTCTTTTAATTTTAAGTTGGATGATTTGAAATGAAACGTTTTGGCGTGTATGTACATTTGATATGCTTTAAAATCCCGCTGGGCAGTCAGGCTGTCTGCAATCAAAAAATTAATCTTCAAATAAACCCTCATAGATTTTAACATCTAGCAGTAAAGGAGACACATTTAAATGACCACAAATCTTTTTTTTAATTTGTACAGGTGTTCAAGCTATAGCCGAAAATGAACACTTATAATTTAAAAAAGGGTGCGATCTGAGAATCCCATACATTTTGTGTTCAAGTTTTTTCGGCCAATGTTGGAACTTTTTGTCATAATTTTTTACAATTTTTTTTTAATTTGACAACCACACTAAATATTTAAAAATCTGTAATTTGAGCTTTTATTAAGGTGTTAAAGTGCAAAAGATTAATATTGTCCAAACATTTATTTTTAAAAAACTACCGACGTTGAAATAATTTTCAGGTTTTCGCCTTGGAAAACTAATAAAACTTTCACCTGGGAAAAAGATAATCAAAAATTATTTAGTATGCTTCATTTCTCTTGGATCTCCAAAGTTTGGAAATCTTCTTTTGTGAACTTTTCAAAACAAAAAAGTCCACATTGTGACCGATTGGTTCATAACAACGATGAATCCCAAATGGCCATTCCTTCATTTCATCATGTGGGAAAGAAATTCGATTAAAAAGCAAAGGATGTAAGTAAGGTAATAATGTTTAAAACTCATCAATTATTCCCTCTTATTTAATACTATACAGATCTGCGAAAAAAAAATCTTATCTGCAAGAATCATATGGACACGGAAATCAACGGTGAATGATTTCCACGGCAGTTGTGACGAAAGGCGAAAACCCTTGTAAATAGCAGATAAGAACAAGTGGAAATTAAAAAAAAATGTAGAATAAATAACAAATTTGCTCACTTTTGAAGTTTATAAAGCAATCAAATTTTTTTATAAATTAATTTTTTATAAAAACAGGACCTTTTTCAAAAATCAATATAAGTGACATTGCCAGTGGCAGAATTTCTGATAGAATAAAATGTCGACCCTGTAGCACCTCAAAAGGGACCTGCACTCTGATTAAAATTTGTGGTTTCAAATATACAAAAATTACGTACATATTTATCTCGAAAACTTTTATATTTAACGCTTCAAATTCTAAGATTATATGATAAGTTCAAATAAACTTTTACAGAGAATAAGTTGGCATTTGAAGATACGAATGGCTCATGAAGAATAAGTTCCGGCTTTGATTATAAGAATGTCAGAAGGAAAGGCCCTCTGAGGGTAGAATCGGGTGTAGGATTGGGCTCGCTTAACCACCCTCTCTTAGATCAATCAAAAGGTCATAAAGGGGATATACTTCTCTCAATATACACAAAGTAGATGTTTCCATACCTCCAGGCACTTTTGGAAAAACTACACAAAATTTTCGAGTATATTCCTTTTTAGAAAGAAATTTTGATTTCGAATTCGACAAATTCTGAGAAATTTTTGAAAAAGAAGTTCCGACAACTTATCAAAAAAACATGCCTTATTTTTCTTAAACTTTTTTTACATTATTTGTTTAATATAACGGAAAAATGCCACTTTACTTTTCGCGAAAGGTGACCACATATTTTTTATATGCTATTTGAAAAATATGTGCACTTTTCTGGTATTTTCTCGTCATTTCTTTTTCAAAAATTTCAAAACTTATTTTTAATGAAATCCAAAGCTTGAAAATCATATGGAGAAATGGTTCGTCTTTTTTTCAAAAATTTAAATTTTCGATGTGGACATAAATCGTATAAATTTAAATTAAATAAATTTTCAAAAGCGGGTGGTCAAGACGTTTTTTTAAGCCTCTTAATCAGTAAAATGAAAAGAGTAAGTTTTACGTCTATTTAGAGACCTTATAGGCAACGCGCGGTTTTGAGTGTTTTTTTCAAAAGATCATCTGTATAAAAGTGAAATAATGGTCGATCTGCTCTAAAAAATCAGATTATACAAAGAGAAGCGCAAAAGTTAGAACCTTTTGTTCGAAAACGTTTTCATACGAAATTCTAAAGTTGCAAAAAGTTTTCGTTCAAGAAAAAAATTTGAGAATTGGCCAAATAGGTCAAAATGCCCAATGCCCTCGAGGTGAAAATAAAAACAGAACATAACTTTGATATGTTTGAGTTCGTTTTTTTTTTTTTATTAATTTTGTCAAATCAACACTTGCAACACACTGATGCTATTGCATGTTTGTATGATACTCAGGTCGCTGGCTGGTTTTATTTGTTATACATTAACATGTTACTAACCACNGAAACTTTTTTGAGATTTTTGATCGAAACTTTTTGGAAATATTTTGAAAATTTTCCTCATTTCTGGTTCAAAATTTTTCAAACTAATTTCTCTGGAATCCTTAGCTGAAAATATTAGGGATGCCTTCTTTCACTTTATTAAAACATGTCTACGTTTTGTTTCTTCGCTCTTGTTTATACTCTGAATCATACTTATTTGAATGAAAATACGGTTTGCGCGAAATATACTTAAGCCCTCTTTAATCAACAATTAAAGAAAGTATTTCAAATTTATTTCATTTAAGAATGTAACCGACGGACGCTATATCTCGGAACTCAGACATGAGAAAAAGTTGATTTTAGCTGCATTCTCATTTTTGATATCGATTTCATTCCAAAAAAAAAAAATTTGATATAAAAAGATTTCATAAATTTCGTATTTTTACGAAGTATTATTTTTATTCACTTCACTGTATCATTGAAAGTATTTATCCGTTTAATCAAATTTTGCTTGCACATTTTGCCTGTGAATTCAATATTGGATGTGAAAATAAAAAAAAAATTTCGAAAAAAAAATTTTTCAACTTTTCCTTAGATTAAAAAAATAGGGGTTACCGACGGACGCTATTTCTCGGAACTCAGACATGAGAAAAAGTTAATTTTTGCTGCATTCTCATTTTTGATATCGATTTCATACGGAAAAAATTAAAAAAAAAATTTCGATATAAAAAAATTTCATAAATTTTGTATTTTTACGAAGTATTATTTTCATTCACTTTACTGTATCTTTTAAAGTGATAATCCGTTGAATTTAATTTTGCTTGCACATTTTGCCTGTGAATTCAATCTGGTAAGAAAAAAAATTATGTTTCGAAAAAAAATTATCAAAAATTTCTGACTTTTCCAAATATTTTTTTTATTCAACTCACTGTATCTTGTGATGATCCGTTGAATTTAATTTTTGTTGCACAATTTGACTGTGAATTTGATATTGAAAATCACAATGAAAAAAATTATTTTTCGAAAAGTTTTATCAAATTCAACAAAATGTTGATATAAGTCTCATTTTATTGATGATACGATCTAGCAAGAACCAATTCTTCGATTTGTTTGCAAATCACTAGGGATCATACACATCTGCAAAAAATAAAATTTGAATAAAATTTTTTTTGAAAATATTTATTTTCACAGTTTTTTAGGGTTCCCAAACTTTGAAGCGGCGTCGCAATTAAACGACGCCGCACCCGAAAAAGAATATGAAAAACCACTTCAATTAGTTCCGGGCAAAACGACTTTTTCTCCCCCGCTAAAAAGTGCTTTTTTTAACTAACTATTTTGAGCAAATTTGCGATGTAATCCAAGAAAACAAAAGTATCTTCTTCAAAAACAACCCATTTGAGGACGTTTTTAATTGACAAAACAATTGAATAAGGAAGTTTTCAAAATTTCTGGCTTCATTTTAGTTCCGGAGTTTTTGGAATTTAGCTTCACCACACAAAAAAGGTGAAAATCTGAAGTCACCTTCGGAGAGGAGAGAGTCATTTCTATTATGAAAACGACGCAAGATTGAATTTTCGTTTCGGACCGGTAATCACGACCGGTATGAATCAATACAAACACTTTCCGGGTCTACTTTTATTTTTTGAGAAAATTCAGACAAATATTTCGTAAGTGGTCCCACGAACGAGAAAATCATCTCACTGCGAATTTAATATTCAGCTCGTGACAGCTGATTCTTTTTTAAAAAATTGAAATTTTCGATTTTGACTTAAAAATCGTATAAATTAAAAATAATTTTTTTTGATGGTCGACAGGTCCCTATTTTAGAGTTCCCAATTAATAAATAAAAGGATATAAATTTTACTGTAATTTAGACACCTTTGATAGCAAACGCTCGTTTTTTTAATGTTGTTTCAAAAAATGATTTATAAAGTAAAAACAAATAATCTGAAGAAATTCAGATTACACAAAGTGAGCTTAAAAGTGGCAATTTGCATTCAAAAAAATTTTATACCAAAATTTTGAAGTTGCAAAAAGTTCCCCTTCAAGACAAGAAAAATTGAAAAGTGCAAATCTGTCAAAATGCACCGAAACCTTAGACCCTTAAGATTATAACGCCAATGCTTTTTAATTTAGCTTAATCAATCTCAAGTGCACCTATCATTGCTTTCTTTAACGTTCATCGACTATATTCACTGTTGAATGAAAGGTGGTATTTAGGCCACAATCATCAGAAGTGTCAAATTTTCCAAAAATGCCTCGTCCGAGTTTTTCTCGCGGATCATTTTCTAGAATGAAAGTCTCCTGCTAAATAATTATATTAAAAAATATGCAAAATAAATAAAGTTTAATATGCTGAATTTCAGGTCGATTATCAAGATTGGCTTATATCCAAGACGATGAACTACGACAAATTTTTCTGAGAAATTTGGATTCCGAAAATAACACACTGTCAACCCCTCATGAACCTCAAACTAGAAAGAGTGATTGATAGGGACAAAATATATTTTTGATTTATAGTTTGACAACATCTTTTTTATAGATTACTCAAAAGCTTAATAAAAAATGGACTTTTGAGCAATTTTAAGCAACTTTAAAGCAATTTTATCGAAGGCAAATCCGCAGAATTTTCAATATTGGCGAATTTTTTAAGTTTTGACTTATAAATAACTAATGAATAGGTTGCTCTAAAAATTTATTGTTTACATTGTATAAAAATTTTAAGTTTTTAAAAATAGGTGTTTTTCAATCGTCAAATTTATTTTAAAACTGATTCATTATTACCAAAGATTTAAAAGCCATTTTAAATTGAAAAATGACATTTTTAGGAAAAAATACCGTAAATTATGGGTAAAAACCATTCCGGCCTTTCATAAATTTGAATTATCCGCCAAATTCATTATCAGCATAATTATAATAATTTATTATCTAATATTTAAAAACTAACGACAGAGAAAAAAATATAAATGGCCTATTATGCTGATAATAAATTAAGCGGATAATTCAAATTAATGAAAGGCCGCAATGGTTTTCACCCATAATTTACGGTGAATTAAGGCTCTTTTTTGTATAAGCAGAACCTGAATTAAAATTTTCCTAAAAAAGACATTTTTTCAATTTAATGATATTTTACCCCGTTTTTTGCAGTGATTACAAATACACACAAATTTATGAATCTTTTCGCTTATTTGAACCAAGTGATGGGGTTAAAGATGAGGAACCTGATGACTACCGTTCTGCAACGGAAGAATCTGCACCCAAGAAACGAATTATTACATAGCAATAGCTTTTAAATAAGGCTTGAGATCATTTCTCAAACCTAAGTGCCTCTAAAAAATAGATAGGGTGTCCACAATATTCATATTTTGGCTTTTCAAAACCACTCCTCGATTAGTTCCAACAAAAAGTCTTAAATAACTACACACATATTCAGAAAAAATAGTCCAAATCGGACCATTTTTCAATTTTTATTCGCAAGGCTTTATAATAAATTTCGAATGGTCGAATGAGCCACTTCCAAAAGCCGGTATGTAGACGACAAGGACACCATATCAACTTCTGAGAGACACTCTTGTTAGAAAAATATTTTAACGGAGAATTAAAATAACTGTTTGATGGTATTTAGGCTGTTCGAGATCAAAAAAATAATGTATAATGACCTGTTTTAAGAAAATCAAAAATAAAGTAGAAGAAAAATATTTCTTCTGTATTTTAAAAATAGGCAGAAAAATAAATTTAAAAATTGAATCATTCTATAAAATTATTATTTCTTTTATATTTTATATATTTTTCTTGATATTGTGCGAATAAAAAAATAAAATAAGAGATTTCATATTATTTTTAAATTAATTAAACAACGTTTTGCGTGAGTATCTTTCATGTTTTTGAAATATAAGTTTTGTCAGTTTCAAGATTTCAAAGATTTGAAAATCTACAGGGTGAATCTTTCCGATTTCTCCGTTTTTTTACCCAGGCGGCTAGACAGCCAAAATCTCAAGCAAAGTATAGGCAATTTTGGCTGTCTACCCGCCTGGCTAAACAAACGGAAAAATCGAAAAGACTCACTCTGTAAAAATTTCACAAAATGTGTGTCGGCAGAAAATGGTTCGAATTTTTTTGCCTTCAGTTGAAATAAGAGATTTTGCTCTTTACCGCTAAATTTTACAGTTTTTACGAGTTATTAATTCTTACTAACGAGTCAATTATGCTTAGCAAAAAGTTCATATCATTCAAAGCACAAAGATTTGTTTAGGTTTATTTTGAAAATACAATAGTCATCCATTTCGACACTGCAGATTGACATTTATGAGCTGATTATTGGGAAAGGATGTGTAAAATAGTAAAGTTAAAGTTGTATAATGAATACAAAAATACTTGGTGACAAAAGTGCATTAATCAAATACAGGCCTACTAGGCACTTCCTGCGCTCCAAACGTTACTATTTGATTATTTGTCATGCTATAATAACTACAAAAAAATATTAATTTTCACGAAAAAATTCTAAAATAATTTTGAGGTTTTTGATAGGTTGTTGTTACAAAATGTTGTACCCACATGTTAATTTTCAACAGGGATACAATTTAAACATAAAACAAAAATACAACTTACAAATAAGTATAATATTATATAATGAATAACCGAATCGTTGCTGTAAAAAATAAATGATATAATCCATAAATGTTTAGCAAAATTTGTTTTGCCGATCCTACCTTTGTGATGGCGTAATTTAAAGAGAAAAAAATTCTCACTATTTTATTTTTACTTTCAAAATACATGTTTGTTGTAAAATTTTTATTAACTAAATATAAATCGTTAAAAGTTGCCTGAACTTCTCGGAAAAAGTCTTTTGTCCGATTTGAATGGCCAGAAAGTTTTAAAATCTCGATTTGGTTCGACAAGAGTCCGATCGCGGTATGGTCAAAGCTCAATAACAATCCCAGACAAGTAAGCCCAACATTTTTTCAATTCGTTCGAGGTCATATTTTTGAAAAGATTAAGAACTTGACATAATTTGTAATTACTATCAGTTCATCCCCTATTCACACTTTTGTGAATATCCCGGCCCTACTACTTAAAAACACATTACGTTTCCTAATCAGGGCCGGGATATTCACAAAAGTGTGGATAGGGGATATGAATCATATCATATGATTCATTTATGTTTTGACAGTGAAAATCTCAAAAATAAAACTGGATTTGTTTGAACTCGAGCATCGTCATTGAGCTTAATTTCATTCTCACATACTCGAACACTTTTACAAAGGATGAAATACCACAGGGGCCGGTATCGCCGGGCTGATATCATTTTACCAACGGAACTCTATTTCAAAAACGTTAACTATCTCTATAGCGCGAGTTCGAAGCCCACTAATGGTGTCTAAGTGATTGTCTTAGAGATTAATTAAGTGATTACACATCGATCAAATTTAGCGGTCCCAATATCAAGCACCCTTGTCTTTTATCATACTCTATGCAATAATTAAGACAACATAAGTGGGATTCGAACACGCGCTATAGATAAAGTAAACGTATTTGAGATGAAGTTCCGTTGTTTCTAAGATATAGCCGTAGAACATAAACAATTTCACGATTGGTAGCGTTAATCTTTCTAGTGTATATCCTGTTCAGAGGAAGTGAACACAAATCTCGGAAGAGCGATATCAGTGTAGTGTGAACTAGGAATTCCAAACGATGGGTGAGAGTATATGCCGCCTATTGGCTTATCAATTACGTGTATTTCAAAGTCTGGTACTTCCTAATCCAGTTCATTCTCGCATTAATTGTGTTTACTACTTCTGAACAGGATATGGATTACCGGACCTCAGAGTAAAAATCCGGAATATTTGAATGATTCAAACAACGCAAGATATTAGCACCCAATCAAAACCCTAGATTGCGGAATAGGCCTATTTCATTGGTCAGGTTGAGAAAAGATCAACCAATCAAATGCTCAGATTTCGCATTTTTCAAATACTTAAGATTTGTACTCTGAGGTCCGGTAATCCATATAGCCGAAGGAGCCATCATCGCCGAATTCGCGTTGGCGTTTTTAGTGTTCAGATTGAGTTTTCTAAATTTTCTTTGCAGATATTGCTTGATTGCGTTCAAGCACTTAATTCTACACATTAAATATTTCACTTTAATTAAACCTATTGTGTAACTCCTTAAGAAATTTAAAAAACTTTCAAATTGTGACGTCATGTTTAACGCCCATACTTTATTTAATCGAAAACCTTTCGACGAAATTGTGTCTTCCCTGTTGTTTGAATATTTTACGTGTTTCTTTCAAAATCAGCGCTTTCAAAAAAATACTGTCGCCTGACGAGATTATGTCAGATCCTTAAATTAATTAAAAATTTACTAATTTTTTCATCAGCACCTTATTTAGTTCGACATTTTATCATTTCATCAGGAATTCAAGTTCAAACACAGAAGTTTATATTGGCAACATAGACGAAACATTATTTATTGCATGGAGAGGCACTCAACTAACAATGGAAGATGGATATGATATGGGAGATGTTCTCCAAGATCTGAAATGCCTACCAAAATCGATAGTCATGGATTTTAATATGAACCCGATTGATTTTTCTTGAATTAACCGGTTTTATTGGTATCTAAAAAACATTTAACAAAAACTTAATTAATCTAAAGAAAAATTTACCAAAAAATATGATAATGATGGCCAAAATTAAGCAGAATTTTCATTAATGTTTGACTAATTTTTCTTGATAAAATCGACAAACCGACAATTTTCCGATGAAAAAAGGCCAATTTCCAAATTTAATAATCATAATTTTTTTTAAACAAGAAGAAAATTTAAACCATGAACAATTTTATATCGAACAAGGATATCAGCATGTTATCAAACTAAAATAATTCTTTATTCACTAAGATTGAAATTTTCGATTATTTGGCCATTTATTATTTTTGTTTTTCCTATCATGCGGATAAGCATTAAATCATATACATGTATATGTATCATTTATGGATCCTTTTTGTGTCTCTAAGGAAACATTAATTTTTTTCGAAATATATCGAAAACTTTTCCGTTTGCTCATTATTATCATAGTTTTTTCATGCGGGAAAACTGAAAACACCCTATCAGCACCAGGGTTGTATAAGGAGTGATCCACTATCTTTTGCTTAAACCTACGCAAAAAGGGTATGGAAAACCCACACAAAAGCCAGCTTCCCGCTGTATGTAAACCGCTGGAAATTATAAATTAGATTCGAAACTATAAATTTTTATTTATTTTCGAAGTAAAAAAATCTGTAAAAAAAGGTTGGCTGAACCCCGATGACAAAGATGGAGTAGCTGCACATAGTGGTTTTTTACAACAGTATGATTCTGTTCGAGATGATGTTTGGGATATCGTAAATCAAAGATTAGAAGAATTCCCAAGTACAACAGAAATTTTTATTGCTGGTCATTCTATGGGTGGTGCGTTGACTATTTTGTGTGCTCTCGATTTAGCTTATTCCCAGGAAAAATATCGAGTTGAGAATCAACATTTAAAATGTAAGATTTGCGTTCATAATTTATTTCTGTTATCGATAACTTGATATAATGATCTCATTTCCAAAAAAAATGTTGAATTCCCACAAAATCAACCAAAGATTTAAAATTTTTTATTCCGACCATTTTTCTTCACTTGGTAAATTATCGGATCGAAATTATTGGTGAATGACCACAACCGGCGAAAATTTTAATTATTGTGTTCACTCTTCAGCGCCCTTTGTGAACTTTATTGACACTTGAATAAGAAAATTTGATTAAAAAATAAACTTCGAGAACTCTTTTAATCTTTATTAGATGATTTGAACATGAAACTGTTTTGCGATTATGTATTTGATATGCTTTAAAATTCGCCTTGCCATGTCAGGCTGTCTGCAATCAAAACGAATTATCTCAAAATAACCCTCAAAAGATTTTAACATCTAGCAGTGAAGAACAAATTAAATGACCTAAATCTTTTTTTATTTGTCACCAGGTGTTCAGCTATACCGAAAATTGAACACTTATAATTTAAAAAGGCGATTCTGAGAAATCCATACATTTTTGTTTCAAGTTTTTCGGCAACTGTTGAAACTTTTTGTCATAATTTTTTACAATTTTTATTTTAATTTGACACCACTAAATATTTAAAAATCTGTAATTTGACTTTTAATTAGGTGTTAAATGACAAAAATTATATTGTCAAACATTTATTTTTGAAAAAAACTACCCACGTTGAAATATTTTCAGGTTTTTCGCTTGAAAAACTAATAAAACTTTCACCTGAGGAAAAAATAATAAAAATTATTTAGTATCGTCATTTCCTCTTGGATCTCCAAAAGTTGGAAATCTTGCTTTCTGTGAACTTTTCAAAAAAAAAGTCCCACATTGTGACCGATTGGTTCATACAAGCGATGTAATCCCAAAATTGCCAATTCCTTCATTTCATCATGTTGGCAAAGAAATTCGATTAAAAGCAAAAGGATGTAATAAGGTTAATATGTTAAAAACTCATCATTATTCCTCTTATTTAAATACTATAACAGATCTGCGAAAAAAAATCTTATCTGCAGAATCAATGGACACGGAAATCACGGTGAATGATTTCACGGGCAGCTTGTGAAGAAAAGGCGAAAACTTGTAAATAGCCAGGATAAGAAAGTGAAATTTAAAAAAAAATTGTAGAATAAATAACAAATTTGCTCACTTTGAAGTTTAATAAAGCAACTCAATTTTTTATAAAATTTTTTTTATAAAAACAGGACTTTTCAAAAACAAATATCATCGGATAAAGATCAGGCACCTCAAAAGGGACTGCCACCTCTGATAAAATTTGTGGTTTCAAATATACAAAAATTACGTACATATTTATCTTGAAAACTTTTTATATTTAAGCTCAAATTCTAAATTATAATGATAAGTTCAATAAAAAGTTTTGACATTTTTGAAAAATTAAGGGCTTCGTTGCATTTTGACAAATATGGATATGAGCCCTTCATGAAAAACTCTTAACAGGGTTTATATCCCTTTATGACCTTTGATTAATCTAAGAGATGTGGGCTGAAAAGAAGAGAAAGCGGCCTCATGAGTGGCTAGAAGGGGTCTTAGGAGTGTTAGGATTGGCTCCCTTAACCCAAATCTCTTAGATCAATCAAAAGGTCATAAAGGGATATATTCTTCTCAATATACCACCAAAGTAATGTTTCATACTCCAGGCAACTTTTGAAACTACAAAATTTTCGAGTAATTCCTTTTTTAGAAAATTTTGACTTCGAATTCGACAAATTCTGAGAAATTTTTGAAAAAAATTCCGAACATTATAAAAAAATGCCTTATTTTTCTTAAAATTTTTTTACATTATTTGTTTCAAATAAACGGAAAAATGGCCACTTTAACTTTTCGCGAAGGTGACCACATATTTTTCATATACTATTTGAAAAATCATGTGACATTTTCTAGGTATTTTCCGTCATTTCTTTTTTCAAAAATTTCAAACTTATTTTATGGAATCCAAAGCTGAAAATATTGGAAATGGTTTGTCTTTTTTCAAAAATTTAAATTTTCGATTGTGACATAAAAATCGTATAAATTTAAATTAAATAAATTTTCAACGGTGGTCAAGACCGTTTTTTAAGGCTCCTTATCAGTAAAAAGAAAAGATAAAGTTTACTCTAATTTAGAGACCTTTGATAGCAAACGCGCGGTTTTGAGTGTTTTTCAAAAGACGATTTATAAAGTGAAAATAATCGATCTGTAAAAATCAGATTATACAAAGAAAGCGCAAAAGTAGCAACTTTTGTTCGAAAACGTTTTCATCCGAAAATTCTAAAGTTGCAAAAAGTTTCCGTTCAAGAAAAAAATTTGAAAAATTGCAAATAGGTCAAAATGCACCAATGCCCTCGAGGTGAAAATAAAAACACAATAACTTTGATGGCTTATGAGTTCGTTTATTCTTTTTTTTAATTTTGTCAAATTAACACTTGCAACACACTGATGCTATTGCATGTTTGTATGAATACTCAGGCTGCTGGTTTTATTTGTTATACATTAACATGTTACTAACACTTTATATGCATATCGATCAAGAGGGCTCTTGGCACATATCAGCTTCTTTTTAAGCAACATTTTTGTATAGTTTGGCTTTTGAAAATGACTTATCGGATTAAGTTCTTAGATAGCTGAAGCTGAGCAGAAATATTTCTTGAATATTAAAAGGAAATAAAAATGGTCCGAATTAGACCATTTTTAGATTTTTTTTAAGATCACTGTAATTGTTTAATTATCAGTTTTTGTTAAAACATTGGAAACAATGGTTTGATTTGGAATTTTTTTAATTTATGTTTCTCTGAAAAGTTTTCCTCTGTTTGAGCTATCTAAAAACTTAATCGGATGAGTTGTTTTCGAAAGCCAAATTATATAGAACATTTTGGAGAAAAAGTAGCTCATTTGTGCCAGGAGCACTCGTTATCGATATAATTTACACTTTATTTCTGTTCAAAGTTATGAAAATACTGACAAGGTTAAAAATTTGATCTGCATAATAAATATCAAGAAATATCTCATATTTTGTCACGTGGTTAACCTTCAGAGAATAACCCTCAGGTAAACATAAAATTCAATAGCTTTTGATATTTTGTAATTTTTGCTTACCCTGTAAAATGAATGACTTACACTTCCAAATATCACCTTAACGGGTCCCGGAATAATAAACTCAATAAGAATTAAAATACAGACACCAAACATTTAACTGTAACTGCCACTTAAAATACATATTTTTACTTTTTTGATTGAAACTGTATTAAATTAAATTTAAAAGCTGAATTTGAGTTAACTTGCATAAGCTGATTTTGCGTAAAGTAAAAATGGCAAAACTGTTGTTAGTGCTTCCCGAAAGTATGGCTGCAAGTTGCAACCTGCAACAATAATTACACTTAGAAAGGTGATGATTTATGGATTGGCATGTGAGAAAACCATCTTTAAATATACAGACTCCACTTAAATGTATGACATTGATATGTGTCTGTATAATTCCAGATAACTCAATAACCTTATCGAGCTATAACTAAGTACTCCGTCTGAGGCTCGATCACTTAGGTTTGCGAAAAATGGTTTGCGAATAATCAAATGAGTAATTTCGCAAAATATTGTAAACTGATTTCGCGCGTAATAGGGCAGAAACCGGTACTTAATTTTAAAATAAAACTATATTCGAGATCTTATCTTCGTGCGCTACTCCTGTCTCACCCCCGATTAATGGCCTACGTTTCTGGGGGTAAGTTCGGTTTTTCAGAATATTTCTTCTTAAATTTTTTTTGTGGAGCGACCAGCTATTAACGATCAACAATATAGTGAGTAAAAAAATTGACATATGTGAAATATATGTTATTTTATATTTCTATCAAAAGTCCAAAGCTTCGAGTCAAGGCGGGCTATCAAGTCGTTCAAACTAAAAATCAGGACGATCTCATCTGCCACGGCAAACCTGCAGTTTTTATGACATCGGCAATCGTAGAATTATTTCCGTTTGTTTTGGCCTAATATCAATTCAGGAAAATTATCGATGATTGACCAGAAAATTCTTTGTGTTAACATTCATGGGAAATTTAAAGTTCGGGCTGCTGGGTTCGTGCGATATTATTGTTGCTTTATCTTTACCAAATAAAAAAAAATTCGGATTCAAGATAATTTTTACAAAACGACACATCGGGGAACGAGATAACATACCATGATTACATGATCAAGCCTGAATCCATCTACATAAATATAAGTGTCAGCAATGTTTATATATTCGGATTGAATGAAGTGTAGTTATTTTTTAAAAATTGCTTTATCGATTCTTAAGATTGAAAAATATATTTTTATATTAGTTTTAACACTCATTCTATATTAGGTCAGAACATCATTTTTCTTACTCTCTGGTAAAAGCACTGTTATGTTTTTCATTTGTTAATGAGCATCTCTTGAAAAGTTATAATACGGGTTTTGGAACTGCTTACTCTCGCGCATCAAAAAAAGTTATTTCAAAGTACGATAGCGCTTGCGCGACAAAAATAATTTCTGATTTGTAATTTCTTCCAAGCAGCTTTTAGCGATATGGCTGCTGAGTTTGTGTAAGGTTTTGACACTACCCCCACATATTTTCGTTAATCAAAGATTCTAAAATAAATGTTTTTGGACGCTTGAGCTCTTTCATAAAAAAACCAATATCTTTTCTGTTATATAAATATGAGTATTTATCATGACTTCTTTTTTGGGAGGGAGGAGAGAAGTTGGGCCAGATATGAGGTGACAGAAAGGGGCCGGACGGAGGAGATGCATAGCGGTTGGTGAGATGTTACGAGAGAGGGATTTACAGGGAATGTCAGGCGTTGAAATCGTGGGTCTGGGAGGGAGGAGAGAAGAATTAGAGCTCAAACGCAGATGGAAGAGTGAAGGTGAGACAGAGAGTTGCTTATATAAGGTGAAATAAGACTTGGATTAGTCCATTAAGACACTGGATTTTATTTACTTCCTGATAATGAAATCACTTTATTTTGAAACTTTCCAATTTTAAGCATATTTTAAGATCCATTTTAAGATAAGCTTCATAAACAATTTTTTTTGATCAACCGACACTCCAATTCTCACATTTTCTATTGATATTTATCGAGATGATAGGCCCCTTGATTTTTAATCTGGCTTTTGTAAAATTTGAAATTTTATTTTTATTTTGGAAGCATAAAAAATATCTCACGAACGCAGAATGTAATTTTAAAATTTCGCTTGGTCAGATTTTAAGAGACTGAATTCTTCATGAGATCTATTTTGAGAAAGCAACAATTCTACGATTTGTATTGACACATCAGCGGAGGCAGATGTCGCATTGTTAGTTTGACGGAGGGCTTTGAAGGCGCCGCCTGGGCGAATTGACTTTCAAATAAAAATCAATATTCCATCTGCGTCACTCTTTTTTACCCTTCTAGGTCCAAGATTTTACAGAAAATTCCTGAAAACCGAACTGTAACCCCTTTGTCTGTGACAGCCATGTAAACGTTCTTTAATAAAACTATCTTTGGATTATGATATAAAAAATATAATAAAATACATGTTGTCACTTTTTATTTATTGTTTGTAAAAACACTCCGTAGATCCGTTACAGTCCGAGAGGTCGTTCATTTAAGACGGAAAGTTTTTTTTCCTAGGTGTTTTTAAATCAGCTGAAACTTTCGCAAATCTTCAGCTTTTACTGAGTAAGAATATCAGATTCAGTTGCTCCTATTGTTCCGAATACGAAAGTTGTCTTAGACAGAAACAACTATGTTTGAGAAATGGTCATTGGAAAATTAATATCACCTTAGATTAATTTCGATTAACTTAATTTTCGCAAAAGCAAGTCATTATATTATATTTTTTGTTTTTACTAATCATTGAATTAATTTTCAAAATTTTGGCCTCAACAGCGTAACGTGAATTTTTTAAGGTCACGTGAAAAATCCAAATTAATGTGCTTCGATTTTGAGAAAGCTGAGCGCAAAAAAACAATAAAACATGGAGCGAAAGTGAGATAAGTCCAACCCGATATTTTTTTCAGTTTCAGTCGTCAGATTAAACAACCGTTTTTCAACTTTTATTTGGATGAAAAACGCAAAAAATTTTTGGTTTTTATTCCCTGTTGTTTTGTCTGCTTCTCAAACGCGAAAAAGATGAATTCGATGACGATTTTAGATCATTTGAAGCAAATCTAGTATAAATCGGTTCATCCTGGAACGGTGCTCCTAATGAAAAAGGGTAAATAAGGATGTTATATAACTGTTCTATATATCGGTGATATTTTCTTGGTTATTCCTTGTCGAGAATATATCCCTTTATCATCTTTTGGTTAAGAAATGCCGTAGCCACTTCTCCTTTTAACGGTGATTTTAAACGTTGTGGGTACGATTCTACAGGGCAAAGTGTGATAAAGGGAATAAGGAGATGACAGAACCGAAAAAGAACCTCTTCAAGATGAACAAGATATAAAGATTGCTGGAGAAGTCTAACTCTTCATTGGCAGGGACCTTGAGCTTAAATCACTTTGGATCTCATTGAGGTTTTTTATAGATTATTATTTTTATTGAAACAGGTATGTGAATCTCATTCAATATCCAGCGTTCTCCTTCGTTCATCATAATTGATTTCATGCAATCCATTTTTTTGCATTCGTATCTTATTGCTAATTGAAAATACAACTCAAATTCAGTATAATGCATCGAACTTTTTTCGAGAGAGGCTATTTCTTCTATAATTTAGAAATTTAAATTCACAAAAATTGAGATCAAACTTTGGTTCTTAAAATATTAACTTTAGGTGAGCCAATTATAGTAATTTTGAATCCCTTAGCGACTGGAACGTCCTGAATTAATCTCTT
>SCLH01000503.1:554217-567887 GCA_004367855.1 Oikopleura vanhoeffeni
AAAGTTCCGGGTACGATTCATACTGAAAAATGCCTTATTTTTGTTTAAAATTTTTTACCAGGCAATGTTTCTAAACGGAATGGCCACTTATTTCGTCGAAGGGGTGGCTTTCATATATTTTGAAAATTCAGTGCTAGTTTCTAGGTATAATTTCTCGTCATATTCTTTTTTTAAAAAAATTTCAAACTTATTTATGAATCCAACTGAAAAAATATGGAAATTGTGTTTTGTCTTTTATCAAAAAAATTTAAAATTGTATTCGATTTGTGACATAAATTCGTATAAATTAAATAATTGGTCACAAATTTTCAAACGGTGGTCCAAGACCGTTTTTATTTTAAGGCTTCTTATCAGTAATAAAGAAGAACAGAAATAAATTAACTCTATATTAGAGACCTTTGAAGCAACGCGCGCGTCTTGAGTGTTTATTTCAAAAAGAACATTTTACATAAAGTGAAAAATAATCCGATCTGTGAAAAAATCCACGATTATACAAAGAAAGCGCAATAAATGTAGCACTTTTGTTCTGAAAACTGTTTTCATCCGAAAAATTCTAAAGTTTGCAAAAGTTTCCTCAGAGAAATTTTTTTGCAAAATTGCAAAATAGGTTTATTCGTCCAAATGCACCAATATGCCCTTGAGGTGAAAATAAACATACAATAACTTTGATGGCTATGAGTTCGATATATATTCAAATCAATTTTTTTTATTTGAGAATTTTTGTGGGTCCCAAATTTACAACTTGCCAACACACTGATGGTATCGCATGTTTGTATGAATACTCAGGCTGCTGGTTTTTATTTGTTATACATTAACATGTTACTACTTTAAATTCATAAATCGATCAAAAGGGGGCTCTTTGGCTTCCTTTTAAAGCAACATTTTTGTATAGTTGTTGGCTGTTTTGAAAACGTACTTATCGGATTAAGTTCTTAGATAGCTGAAGCTGAGCGAAATATTTCTTGATATTTAAAGGGAAATAAAAATGGTCCGAATTAGAGACCATTTTTAAGATATTTTTTTTAGAGATCCTAGTGTTTTTAATTATCAGTTTTGTTAAAACCATTGGAAACAATGGTTTGATTTGGAATTTTTTTAATATTTTAGGTCCTGTTTTTCTTGAAGTATCCTCATTTTGATGCTATCTTTATCGGTGGATTGTTTTCGAAAGCCAAAATTATATAGACATTTTGGAAAAAGTAAGCTCATTTTGTGCCAGGAGCACTCCGTTATCGATATAATTTACACTTTATTTCTGTTCAAAGTTATGAAAATACCTGACAAGGTTAAAATTTGGTCTGCATAATTATTCCGTATCTCATTTTTGTGACGTGTCTTAACCCCTCAGAGGATACCCTCAGGTAAACATAAAATCCAATAGCTTTTGATATTTGTGTTTTTGCTTACCCTGTAAATGAATGCTTTACACTTCTAAATATCACCTTAAGGCAGTACTTGGGCTCCCCATTCCCGAGCTCATACAAAAGGGTCTCACGCGGTCCGCCTCAACTCGAACTACTCAGCCCACACAGCACAAACATCATGGGATTTCAGATTTAGGGGATAATTGAACATTGATCTTGGCTCCCACAAAACAACATCGGGAGGCCTCTGATAAGCCATCCAATCAGGACGACCTTTCAAAAGTGGCACTATTTCACTTCCAAAAGCCTCATCCTCCGAGTTTTGAAGATAGAGAATATTTTATATAGCTTTATACTTGAACCACAGGAGATATCTGTGGACGCCAGAGCCCCTAGTTGAGTTTACTCAAAAAAATTCCATCGCCGCCGCTTAAATGAGCAAAAAACTTGGCAAAAAAAAAAAAAAAGTGTTTTTGCTCATCTTAAGCGCCGGATGAAATTTTTTTGAGTAAAACTCAACTAGGGGCTCTGCTCACGTTCTCGGTGGTCAATAAAAGCTATAAAGTATTCTCTATCTTTCAAACTCAGGGAAGGAGTAGGCTTTTGAAAGTGAAAATAGTGCCACTTTAAAGGTCGTTCCTGATCTGGCCTCGGCTTCAGAGGCCTCGATGTGTTTGTGTGAAGCAAAGATCAGACTGTTCAATATCCCTAAACTGATCAGCTATTTCGGCTGTCTTCTAGTATTTCATCTGAGGCGACGCTGAAATACCCTGTTTTTTGGCCTTAAAATGCGATCCTAAGTAACTCCGTTAACGGGTCCCGGAATAAATAAACAACAATAAGATATCCATAAAAACTAAAAAGAGACCAACATTTAACTGTAACTGCCCACTTTATACAGTATTTTTTACCACTTGTCTTTTGATTGGAAACTGTATTAAATTATTAAAGGCACGCTGAATTTGAGTTAAACTTTGCATAGCTGAGTTATGCGTAAAGTAAAAATGGCAAAAATGTTGTAGTGCTTCCCGAAAGTCATGGCCTGCAAGTTGCAGCCTGCAACAATCACAATTACACCTTAGAATAGGTGGGATGAATTTTATGATTGGCTGTGAGAAATACTCTTTAATATACAGACCTCCACTTAAATTGTAGACATTGATATGTGTCTGTATAATTCCAGATAACTCAATAACCTAATCGAGAACTATATATACTATATTGAATACTTTCGGTTCTGCGAGCATCGATTTATTTAGGTTGCAAAATAATGCACCTTTTCTGAATTCAAATAAGTAAGTTTCGCAAATATGTTGTAAAACTGGAGTTTCGCGCGTTGAAATAAATTCAACTTTCGAAGTTCTGTGCACTCCTGTCTCACACCCGATACTGGCTTGTTAAGCGAAACGTCAATAAGAAACTATTTGATAGACAAAGATATAATAAAAAAAATTTGGACACTTTTTATTTATTGTTTGTAATAAAACATCTCCTAGATGCCGTTAACCGTCACGAGGTCGTCCATTTTTAAGAGGACGGAAAGTTTTTTTTTTCCTAGGTGTTTTTCTCAAATCAGCTGAACCTTTCGCAAAATCTTCAGCTTACTGAGTAAGAATATCAGATTCAGTGCTCTATGTTCAGAATACGACAGTCTGTCTTAGACAGAAACAACTATGTTTGAGAAATGGTCATTGGCAAATATATCACCTCATATATGGTGAATCTTCGAATTAACTTCAATTTTCGCAAAAGCAAGCTCATTATGAATTTACAAATCATTGAGATTTTTTCAAATTTTGGCCTCAACAGTGTAACGTGAATGTGCTTCGATTTTGAGAAAGCTGAGCGCAAAAAAACAATAAAACACTGGAGCGAAAGTGAGATAACGTCAACCCGATATTTTTCAGTTTCAGTCGTCAGATTAAAACAACCGTTTTTTCAACTTTATTTTGGATGAAAAACGCAAAAATTTTTGGTTTTTATCCCTGTTGTTTTCTGCTCTTAAAACAAAAACGATGAATTCGATCCATTTCTGAGAAACTAGTAATGCAAATTCCATTAATCAGGTTTTTCAGTCCTGGCAAGGGCTCCACTATGAAAGAGGGTAAATAAGGGTTTATATAACTGTCTATCTATTCCGTGTATTTCTTGGTTATTCCTTGTCGCAGAATATATAAAGAAGATGACAGACAAAAAAAACCTTCACAGTAAACAAGGATTATAACATGTTTATTGAGAAAGTCTATCTTTATAGGGCCGACTTTACTGATCCTCATTGTTATGATATTTTATTGAAAACAGGTATCATGAATCTCATTAATATCAGCGTCTCCTTCGTTCATCATAATATCGATTTCATCATCCATTTCTTGCATTCGTTCATTTTGAAAATCCAACCCAATTCGTATATCATCGGTAACTTTTTCGAGAGAGGCTATTTCTTCTATAATTTCAGAAATTAAATTCACAAAAATTTGAGATCAACTTTTTCTCAAAATATTAACCCAATTATATAATTTTGAATCCTTAGCGACTGGACCGTCTGAAGCAAGCATACACGTGGATGTTTCTAAATACAGTCCTTTATTTCTGTAAAAATCTATTACAGGGGGAACCCAATATCACCGGCCCAATATCGCCAGATGTGCCAATATGGCCGAAATTTTTTTGCAAAAAACTCTCGCAGATATTGCCCCCCCCCTGTTTTCTTATTTTGCCATTATTAAACTGTCTGTGATAAATTTTTCCATGATAAACATAATTTTGAGCCTCATATCGGGAACTAGTTAAATACATTCTGCATTATTGGGAAACAGAATTTTAAAAACCCTTTTTTGTGAATTTTTTGTTGGAAATTATATTTCCAAGTTTGAATCAAACTTTCAAAAAAGTGATTTTAGAGTGTGGACTCCACACTGGGGAGTTACAAGTCACGCATTTTCAGAAATTAATCTGTAGAAAAAAAATATGTTATTTGGTTGAAAATTTGGGCCGTTGAAAATTAGCGCTTTCGACTTTTGCAGTAATTTTGATTTATTTTCTAAGACAACATAAATTCGAAAATTTTTCGAACTATCTTCACAAAATGGTGAGTCTACAAATTTTAATTTTAAAAATTCTAAATTTGCATTATTGCTAGAAAATTATATTTTGATTTATGAAATCTACTGAATCTACTTTCTCGTGGAAGAAAATCATATACAAAAAACTAACCGATTTTATTCTTGCTCTTACTGAAAGACATTGTGCTCCACTGTGACAACATTCTACCATACTTGTTCGGTTGATTCGATGCCAATTTAGACAGTTCCTGATGTATCCGAATTCTCTCAATAATATCGTCTTTTTGCGAATATTTAAGTAGGTTTTATTAAAAAACTGTATTTTTCATACATTTAAATTAATTGAATCGTTAAAAAATTTGTTTTATTACTAGTATAGCCTGAAACTTGTTAAAAACCTTACATCTTTGATAATGATAAAATAAATCGAAACGTTAGATAAATATGTTTTTTAATATATTACTAGTATATATTTCAATTAGTTAATACATTAGTATATTCAAATAATTAACTCTCGTTAAAGCTGCAGACTAGGGTGTTTGCTTTTAACACGTTTTACATCAACGTATTCGTAGGTTTGAGGTTTTTGGCCCTGATTGGCTGACCTCAGTAGAGTTTACAGGGGGTGGATATCGCCGAGTTTACCAAAATCGCCGGAAAAACCTACGCAATTCCACGATTTTTAGCTAAAATCCTTCCAGTGCCAATATTACTGGATGTGCCAATATCGCCGAATTTTACATAATCGCCAAATTTGCCAATATCACCGAATTGTTTTGATCTCAAATTACCTTTTGAGCGTCATGCATGACGTCATTTTCAGGATTGACTTCCCCAAATCTGGTCATTTCAACTTTTATTTGATTGCTTTTGGTTAAAGAGTTAATTCTACGCATTTTAGTGATTTACTTCATACGAATTCATTGTGAAACTCCTTATAAAATTTTTAAACTGTTCGACATATCGAAAATTAAGCTTAGGTAGGTCTAAACATTTTTTCCCCAGTTTAAAGATAGGAAATAAGTATTTAGACCTACCTAGGCCTAATTATCAATATGACTTCATTTCGAACGTCTATGTGTTTTTTTTCATTTCTTGAACAAAATTTTTTATTTCTGTCTCCATATCGCCAAATGTGCCAATATCGGCAAAATTTTTTGGCAAAAAACTTTCGGCAATATTGGGCCTCCCTCTGTATTAGTATTTATTGGATCTGAAATAAAAGAACATAATTTAAATATTCCAATCATAATGCAACAATGTTGTTAATGTGGAAATTCCAAGTAAAATCTCCAGGGTTGAACTCACAATACATATAATAACAGACCAAAGACCTTAATTTTGTAATCGTTGAAATGATTATGAACAATGATACAAACAATGCGGGATACTAGCACCCAATCAAAAACCTGGATTGCAGAATAGGCCGATTTCATTGGTCAGATTTGGAAAGGATCAACAAATCAAAATTCACTAAATTTGTGAGAAGTTGTGCCAAAAAAAATTCACAATATAACGCGAAACTATATTTAAAAATTCTAAATTTCTTAATATGTCTTTTTTTGTGTACTTTCGCGACTTTATTAGACTTATTGTTGCTGTTAAACAAATGAAAAAAGTTTTCAAAATTTCTGGAATTTCTAGATCCTCGTTAAACTTATTAAAGCTGCGTGAATAAAATGCTTTTAACATTTTTACAATCAAAATTTCAAACACGTGTATCATTGGGGGAGCTGGAAACTTTATTCCAGAAGTAGAGTTTGCTTAAATAATTCTAGAATTTTGTTATGAAATCAATTTTTTTTAACATTCAGCTGAGTTCAGATAAGAATATCAATATAACATGCCCGTATCTTGCTGGGCTAGACGCAAAGATAGTTAGGCTAAAAACATATTTAGAAAGAAGATTAACTTCCTGTTATAAAATTTCTATGTCACATCTGATATGTGTGGCCTTACGCTGTATAAATTTAGCTTGATCAATTACCAAAAACATTTTCTCTTTTTGCCCATGTTTTTCGCACAAGTTCTTTTTCATTCCACAAAGAAACTCCGATGAAAGACATCAGGTATATTGCACTGATAGTTGAAAAAAAGCACCTAAAAATTATTTAACTTGGAAGATACAAAGTTTTGACCAAATTTCAATCATTTGTCTACGAATTTTTCAAAACAATGGTTAAAGAAATATTTTCGATTTTCGAAAATATAAAAAAAGAATTTTCGACTTTCAAACATAATTAATGAAAAATTTCGAAATAAATCGAAAATTATACTGAAATTTTGTTTTAACCCCACACACCCTTTGACTATAGGAAGGCAAAAAAATTTCGTCACAGACCTACAATTCGAATGCGTCAAAAAGTTTGCAATTTCATTACATAGAACATTGTTGAAAATTATATACGATAAGCTGTTCGACTTATATTTTTTCCTACTTTTTTTTAAGATTTTCGCCAAAATATCTTAAAAAATTAATTGTGTGAAAACGATACATAATATCAAAATGCTGAAGAAGCCAGTTTTTAGAAAAGTATTTGAAGATTTTTTTGATATAAGATTATTTCAGCGGTCTCTATACGAAGAATAATTTTTTAACATGTGATTTTTATGAAACCCAAAATAATTAAAATCGAATATTTTTCAAAAATTTTGTTCCGAAAGAATTGAACGGCAATTTAACCCAAATAAAGCCGACAATAACAAATCGATCAAATGTAGAACATAAAATGGTACTGATTTTGAGTTTTCAGCTGATTAGCAATATTTTTCACATTTTACTGCATATATTTTGACGCGCGGCGATATGACTAATTGTTTTGTGAGCAATCGAGATATCAGATTTCAAATCTGAGATCAGTTATAAATAGCTAGAGTTTGTAAATTTGTAACTTATATGTCATTGTAAAAAATGTATGGTTTTCAAAAAAATACAAGGTGCGTGAACCTATCTTTTCTTTCGCAGATATCGAGTTCACAGACTTTGAAATTTGTTAACATTATATGTTATGCACTTAATTTTGTTCTTGATCTCAATCAGTAAAAATTAAGTTAATTGATATCTCTACCAGTTTTCCCGTGATAACCGCTCAAAGTATTGCCTTCAAAAAAGGCCATTGGATGTGAGACGAAGTTTTCGTTTCTGGGTGTGAGGAGGTTAAAGAAATATTTTCGATTTTCGGAAACATAAAAAAAATAATTTTTGATTTTCAAAAATAATTGATAAAAAATTCCAAAAAAAATTGAAAATTATACTTAGATTTTGTCTTAAAAGAATAAAATAAATTTTCCAAATCAAAGTTAATTCAAGGCAAAATGCGGTCATTATGATAAAATTTTAAAATACCAAAAAACGATTCTGTTTCACGAAAATATATCTTACAAAATGACTGTAAACTTTCTTGAGCAGGCAAATGTAGCAATAAGGGCCATAGTTATATAAACAATCCCGACAATAAATCCCTGTATCTGTTAATTGAAAATCAGACAAAATCATTTTAAATTTCTCGATGTAAATTAGCCCTCACTTGCAAGACTGTTTCAAATCACAGAGACAAAATATATTTTGAGAGGTATCATTTTGGCCAGCGGAATATTGAAACAGACCCCCGAAAGTTCCCCTTATTTTAAATGTCAAAAATTTGTATCGTTTGGATGCAATTTTTGTTTTTTGAAATTCAAACAATACTGAAACCATCTGGTGGTGCAGAGAGCAATTTCTTCTATCTCGTGACTGGGACCAAATTTCAATATATAAATATACTTATGGGGTAGTTTTTCAAGCGAAAATGTTTTGCATCTATTGTTTTGTGATCCAACAGCACATGGTGATGATAATGGCACTGTTTTGAATCTCGACACTGGTACCAGATTAGAATTTTTTAAACACTCACATGGGTGGTGTAGAAAGAAAAAACGTTTGCTATCTCACCGGTTGTCAACCGGTTATTTTGAATTATAATACTAATTATCTTGTTGATTTGACTCGGTTAACAAATATGTGAAATCTGAGACTAAGTCTTTTTTGGTAAGGTAAAAACCAACAAAATGTATTCCCAAAATTTAAAATATTCTCGAATTACATGCGAAGTTTTAAGTACAATAAAAATTAAACCCAATCTATGAAAAGCTATTTTTTAAGTCAGCCATTTTTTGAGATACATACTCATCGTGTGACGAAACACACACGCGTGCAGGTATGTAATAGAACTATAGCCCGCAAGTGGGGGTAACTTGAAAATGAAATCATTAGCAACGCTTTTTATGAAAAATGTAGAAGAATTGTATAACATCTGAGGTTCATTATATCATTAAGAAAAACAATAATTAACAGATAACTTTTAAATAATTAAATTATAATAATTAAATTCTATGATTTTCAACTTCCTCATAAGATATTGATGGAAAACGGGTCTTTGTACAAATACAAATCAATTCCTGCTGAATCTGTAAATTTAACATTTTTTTCTAAAAATAATGTTCGTAATATTTTTAATAAGAATCCCTTCGCAAAAAGTAGCGGTAGATAAGTCTCACTGATAAAGATATACTTAAGCCCATATTTTGTCCGCATTTCAAGACCGAAATAATCGAGGTCTGACCATATTCTCGTCCGTTATTCGACAAACCCTAAAAACAAGTTAACTTTAAATATCATCACTAAAAATCGAAATTAAAATATAAGTCTATTTGAACTTCTTGAGATTGCAAAGACCAAAAATTTCACTCGTCAAAAAAACTTTTTGTAAATAATGATATTCGATTTACTTGCGGTGTCAGAACTTCCTTATGGTTTAAATTCTCTGAGCAAAAAAAGTCAAAAATACAAAAAAATGTCAAGAAGAAAATTCGAACGAAAAAAATGCTACTCCAGTTTGACACCAGATTAGAATGCGTTTATAAAACAGCCACGGACAAAGTACCCCAAACATATTTTTAATAAGTGATTCTAATTTTTTAGATTTTCCCAATAAGAAGTGCAAAATGTTCCATCGATGCTCTCGAAGGCTTACAAAGTGTTTGGCTTTAATATGCAGTGTCTTATACTTTGTAAAATTTATAATTTTGACAGTTTTAAAAATCATCAAGTCGGTTAAACGGGTTGGTTAACGGGTCAAAGAGAAACATACATTCAATCACGTGACCTTATAATCGCGGAATAAGGATTGACATAATAGTTCTATTTTAACGGATGTTGTCGTTTTCTTTTCTTTCAAGAAACACACTAAGCGAAAAATAAACCTCAGCAGTTATTTTATTAGCTTCAATAAATCATTAAACAATAGCGCGAAGAATTTTGTGTACAATGAAAATATTTGCGGTCAGATTTTTATAAATAATCTGATTTTGAAAATATTCAATATTTCTGGTTAAATCAACTTCTAAAGACAAAGAACAATAAAAGAATATTCTGTGGTTTTTAATGAAAAAATAATTCGAACAAAATACACATTTAAGGAGGTTGTGCGGTCTCTCGGTCTATTGTGAAGTCTCTAGGTATATTAAGCTTCAAATAAAACCATTTCAAATAGTTTGAGGAGTTTTTACGATTTTTTAACTATAACTGAGGAATGCCTTTTTGAGCAGTGTTCTGAAAATTTGCTACATGTCCTTTAAAAATTGGAAAAAACTTGTTAGAAAATTTTGGAAAAATGGTAGACGGAAATATGTAGCTCAGAAAAAATTATAGACTCCGCCGTCCGACAATGTTCAGATATTTTGCATACTAGCGTAAAAGTATCCAAGAATCACGATATGAGCTGCCTAGAACCCAAGTCAAAAGTATAGATGTACATTTTGAAAAACAGGATTATTCGGGACAGACCTCGGCAAGCCAGGGTCACATTTTCAAATCCCAGCCCGGGGTAGGGACGGTATAGGGATTTGAACAAAAATTGACTCGGGATCGGGATCAGAAACAAAATCCATTCGGGGTCGGGACCAGGGGTCGGCAGATTTTTTGAAATCGTTTGCTCTGCTCTGCTCTAGCACTATTTTTTTTTCAGTTCGCTCTGCTCTGCTCTAGCACCATTTTTTTTCGGTTCGCTCTGCTCTGCTCTAAAAATTATTTTTTTTATGCTCTGGTCTGCTCTAATTTTTTTTAGGGTTTAAAAGCACAAATAATTGAGGGGGGGGTTTTCAGTACAAATTGAGGGGTTATGAGGGGGTAAAAATATTAATACAAATATTAATTTTTGTTGAAAAATGAGCCCAAAATCGGCCGAAGGCCGATAAAGGAGAAAATTAGATTTTAGTTTAATTTTGTTGAAGAATGAGCCCAAAATGCGCAAAAATCCGGCCAAGCCGATAAAGAGAAACATTTATATTTTAATTTTAATTTTGGTTGAAATAGCCCCAAATCGGCCGAAGGCCGAAAAGGGAGATATTATATTTTGAAATTTTATTTTGTCGAAAAATGAGCCCAAATCGCCGAAGACCGATAAAGGAGAGAATTATATTTTAATTTAAATTTTTGTTGAAAAATGAAGCCAAAATCGGCCGAATAAAGGAGAAAAGTATATTTTAGTTGATTTTGTTTGAAAGAAATAGCCCAAAATAAGGATCCGTGCGGCACAACCTCACGGTGGAAAAATTAGCTTCAGGGCCCCTCCAGGAAGTGGTTTTGAAACCAAAATTTTTGGCAATTTGGCATCCCTGTAATGTCTCATATGAAAAACCACCAAATACGCCAATCTCAAAGCTAGAGTTTTTTGTTTAATTTTCGGTTCTGCTCTGCTCTTAAAATTTTGATTAAAAAGTTTGCTCTGCTCTGCTTACCCTGGATTTTTCAAACGTTTTGCTCTGTCTACTTGATTTTTCAAAACGTTGCTCTGCTCTGCTCTATCCTGATTTTTTCAAAACGTTGCTCTGCTCTGCTCTAAAAAAGTAGAGCAGAGCCGAGCAAACTCTGGCCGACCCCTGGTCGGGCACGGATTGAAAACTCACCCATTTAGAACAACTGCCTCGAGGATGAAATTGCCTTATGAAATTTCGACACGATTCTCTTTTGAAAAAACAACTCACCCAGGTATGAATACGGGTGTGTAATGCTACAATTTTCTTTCTCGCGAATTTTCATTCATCACTTTCCACCAAGACCAATTTATTTTCAGTGAGCTGTTCAACTTGCTAAACTGTATCATGTATCCCGTCTTAGATATGAACATAATTCAGATATCGTAATTTTCCCCAAAATAAGTTAAAACTTGTTTGTCGGTCGCGTAATTTTTTCAATTTTTTTCACACACAAAAACAATTGAAATAAAAAAAAGTTTTTTTTTAAAAAGGGAGAAAAAAAAAAAAAAAAAAAAAAAAAATTTTTTCAATCATATTTTTCCATGATCAATGAAGAATGCGATTTCATTTTCCAAAGAAACAACGATCCTTAAAATCGGAAAGTTTTATGAATTTGTAAAACTTGATAAAACTTGGAGGGAATTTAAGTATTAAGATTCTGAATTTCAAAGCTCTTTTTTTCAATTGTTGCCTCAGAAGCCAGAAAATCGCATCGAAAAAGTGACAAAAAGGACGTTTTTATAATCTGTCTCGAATCAACACTCTACATACAAGGCTTCACAGTCAAAATGGTATAAAATGTCACTCCGGAATATAAGAACTAGGGGGCCTAGAATATGGTTAAGGGAAAACCTTTTCCGAAATTCGAAAAATTTTAAGTTTTTTCATAATAATTAATTGTTTTTGGCTGGTGCAACTTTCTGCTTTTTGTATCAGAGCTTTTTTGAGCCTTCTTTCATAAAAAATCGAACCATTTTTTTTGAAATTTTGTCGTTGGTCCTTAAAAATCATATTTGAGTTTTAGATGAAGAAATCTTAAAAAAGTGCTCTAGTTCACCGTTTGTATTTGTATGAGAAAGCTTGGACAAAATATTAAATAAACCTTAACAAATTTTTCTTAGGAGAAAGATAGTTTTTGTCGACAGATAATTTCCCAAAAACGGTGGTTTGCGCCATATTCCTAGAGACAATAGAGCAAATTTTAGAAATTTGATCGAGGTTAAGTTTGGCCTACTAATCTTTACAAGTTATCTCGAAAATTTCACGCTATATTCCGACATGAAACCTGGCAGGGCCTGGAGGAGATAGTTTGTTATATTTTAGCCTTAGGTCCTCTTGTGTCGCTTTTGTGTGAAGGAGTGGTATGAAAATAAAATTTGAGGATTTTTGTTTAAAACAAGTTTTAACCCCCGAGGGCATACTAGCGCTTTGAAAGGCTTTAAGCCACATCTCAAATTCAACAATGTGAAATCTAAAAAATAGTTTTCTAAATTTTTCGGATACTTAGTTCAAATTGTTATCTACGAGTTGANTTTTTTCAATTGTTGCCTCAGAAGCCAGAAATCGCATCGAAAGTGACAAAAAAGGACGTTTTTTATCTGTCAACGATAAAGAGAATCAACACTCTTAATACAAGGCTTCACAGTCAAAATGGTATAAATGTCACTCCCGGAATATAAGAAGCTCAGGGGGCCTAGAATATGGTTAAGGAAAACCTTTTCCGAAATTCGGAAAAATTTTAAGTTTTTTCATAATAATTATGTTTTGCTGGTGCCAACTTTCTGCTTTGTATCAGAGCTTTTTTGAGCCTTCTTTCAAAAAAATCGAACCATTTTTTTGAAAATTTTGTCGTTGGGTCCTTAAAAATCATATTTGAGTTTAAGATTGAAATCTTAAAAAGTGCTCTAGTTCACCGTTTGTATTTGTATGAGAAAGCTTGGAAAAAATATTAAATAAACCTTACAAATTTTTCTTAGGAGAAGATAGTTTTTTCGACAGATAATTTCCAAAAACGGTGGTTTGCGCCATATTCTAGAGAAAATAGAGCAAAATTTTAGAAATTGATCGAGGTTAAGTTTGGCCTACTATCTTTACAAGTTATCTCGAAATTTCAGCTAAATTCGACATGAAACCTGGCCAGGCCTGGGAGGAGATAGTTTGTTATATTTTAGCTTAGGTCCTCTTGTGTCGCTTTTGTGTGAAGGAGTGTATGAAAATAAAATTTGAGATTTTTGTTAACAAGTTTAACCCTCCGAGGCATATAGCGCTTTGAAAGGCTTTAAAGCCACATCTCAAAATTCAACAATGTGAATCTAAAAATATTTTCTAAAATTTTTTCGGATACTTAGTTCAAATGTTATTACGAGTTGATTGAAAAGCGATTTTTCGCTTAAGTTTTACTTCCGAAAAAAATACTTTTTGATCCTAATTTGGAATTGAAATTTCAATT
>SCLH01000503.1:568383-578864 GCA_004367855.1 Oikopleura vanhoeffeni
AGCCCTGTATGGCTAATTTTTCATCGAGAAAATCCAAATCCAGCAACCAGTACCCCCTTAACTTGTTCTCAGCAAAATCGAATACAGTATAGTGCCTCTATTAAGACAATCCGATTTTATTCAGTGCGTTCGAAAAATGTCCGTCCTTATAGCGGACCCGGCAAACATGTATATGAGAATGTGAACTAAGTTTCAGCATGTACTCTTTTACGCAACAATTAGTTTACACGCATAGTCTGCTCAGCTTATGACCCTGAAAGTATCCAATAAATAAAGCCATTAGGCTTGTTTGAGCCAGATCTAAGTTTTTAGCCAAGCCAAAAAGGTTTGTGCATTGACCTTGTTGCATATATTGAGAGATCAAAAGCTAATGGATGCCGAAAACCTTTCGAAAATAAGTGACCTTTTGAATAAATCATGATTTTACCACATATAAAAGGATTCAAATTTATTGATAAACAAGAAAATTTAAACTTTTAACCCGCAGAGTTATAAAAAACGAAAGTTCCACAGAGTTATAATTTAACATTTTTGCCAAATATTCTCGAAAAAATTAATTATTTTTTTAAGGGAAAAAAATTATAAGATTATTGCATCATTTTAAACAACAATTTTTCGACTTGTATTCTTTACTCTCACCAGTGCAATTGGGTTTTGTAACACAGCAACCAAAATATAATGACGAAGTATAGTTTTCATAAAAATGTCTTATTTCAAAATTTTGGTTTCTTCGATGGCTTCTAGAATTTTGAGACTAAAATAATGCGTGCGTCAAGCAGCTTGACCCATATGCATGTAATATGGTCCATATCCAATCTTATAAAGGTGAAATTAAGTCTAAAAGGTATATCGATTACGGGGCCTCCTAGGCATTTTTGTCCTTTTTTTAGCCAAAATTTATATATAATTCAGCTTTTGAAAGAGAGTCATCTGATAAAGCTCTTAGATAGCTCAAACTGAGGATAAATGTCAAGATAACATAGACATTTTCAGTATAAAATTTGAGAAAAAAAAATCGAAACTCGTTTTTTTCTTCCAGGAATCATCAAAAATATAGTTTAAAGCAGTAAATGGGTAGACAATCGTGATACTGAGCAAAAAATCTTTTTTCACTATGTTTTACCTTAAAAAATGCCGATCATCTATTTTAAAAGCCTTTTCACTTTAACTCATCGGCATAAGAATTAACGAACATAAATATTTAACTTTTCGGCTGATTTTAATAAAAAAAATGGACCCATCGAGATGCGAACCTACCAAAAATTATTTCCGGTGAACCGGATGTGAAGTTAACTTGATACAATTTCTTTATGGGGCTTTTTTAGTCAGCAATTGAATGCGAAAATCCGTTTCTCGATATCATCTCTGGTTTTCTCGTAATCGTGAGTAAGGTGATGTTCTTTATTAAAAAATTACCTTTAGGTTCCCTTAAAGGGGTAGGTGTCGGTTTTTTTTGAGCCCTTTATAGAATTAATTTATGATACATTAATATTGGTTATGAGTCATAACCAATATTAATGCATCATAAATTAATTCTATAAAGGGCTCAAAAAATAACTTATGACTAAATTTGACCCACGGAATCTCATGGTGGCAATTATTTTTTCAAAACAATCTAGAACAAAATCTAGAATTTTCAAATTCTAATATTTTTTTGCTTTAACCCGCATAAAACTGGTATTCCACCATGATATGAACATTTTTTATTGGTGAATATGATCCACCGAAAACGATGCATGACATTAAAATTATCGGAAATGTCTTAATCGAATTCTAGAAATTTCAATTATTTTTAAGCCAAAATGTTAAACCTAATTATCGAATTTGACGCTGATTAGTTCAAAATTTTGATTAGCTGTTAGTCAACTTTTTGATCAGTGAAATCTCAGCTTCAATTGATGGTACTTTTGTTTCGATCAGACGAACTTTTTTTTCGAACTTTTCATTTCCGGTTCACTTNCATTTACTGCTTGAACTATATTTTTGGTGAATTCCTGGAAGAAAAAAACGAGTTTCGATTTTTTTCTCAAATTTTATACTGAAAATACCTATATAATAGAACTCCGGTTACCGGTGAACCGTAGTCCGATGAGAAAGAAAAAATTCTCCATTGAGCTTTTTTAGTTGGCAGTTGAATCGCCTATGATTTTCCCGTAATCGTCATGAGAAGGGCTGGCCCACCTAAAAAAAATTACCTTAGGTAGTTTTTTTTAGACGCGACAGATTTGACTTTTTACCACTTTGTCATTATGAAAAATCGTAAGAAAACTTAATTTTTGGAATTTTATTTTCCAGCCATTAGTCTTAGAATTTCTTCTACTTTCGGATGATACCCATATTGGGTCATTTGAAAATCTCGAATTTTGAAAATTTTTGGAAAAAATTTTCGTAAATTAAAAAAAAAAATTTTTGCCTAAGCTTTTTTAGTTTCCAGTTGAATGCAAAAAAAACGTTTTGTGAGATCTATTACGGTTCGTCTGTGGTGAAAAGTCAAATCTGTCGCGTCTAAAAAAACTACCTAAAGGTAATTTTTTTTTAGGTGGGCCAGCCCTTCTCATGACGATTACGGGAAAATCATAGGCGATTCAACTGCCAACTAAAAAAGCTCAATGGAGAATTTTTTCTAAAGCAAAAGTATAGGGGTGCGCCCTAACTGGAACACAGCGCCATAACTGGAACACTTTTTTAAGTCGGTAAGTGTTCCAGTTAAGGGGCTAAGACTGTAGTCTGATGTGACGCTTCAGTTATGTAAATAGAGTTCGCGGGTATGACCCTACCTTACTTATATCAATTACGATTCCCGCGTCGGTTACGTCAAATTTCAGCATCTAAGAAAAATATTTGAAATGTTTTTCGATACTTTTTTTTTTATTTTCTTTTGCAAGATGAAATTGCAGGCTAACTGGTTCGAGTAAAATAATGGTCATCGATCATTTCAGCATAAATACTGAAAAATCCGAATTTTGGAAATTTACTTTTGGTCAAATCCGAATTTTTTTATTTTTCAGAAGCAAAACGTTAACAAAATTTTGAATGCAGCAAAAATTAAATTTCTACCATATATGGATCTCGAGATATCGATCATGATGCCCGAGTAACTAAAATCTCTTATTCCCTATTCTTTTAAAAGGCAAATTTAGAGATTTAAGTTACTCGGGCATCATGCTGGATATAGCCTCCGTCGGTGACTCCCTTAAACACTACGCCTCCCAAATTTTCTAATATACTTTATAAATTAGGGAAAATAAAACGTGAAATAGATAAAAAATCAATAATTATTAATTTATTAATATAATGTCAAAAGTACGCCACCATTCCTGAAACAAATGTTTCGTCATATCATTTTTGACAATAATAAGTAACTCTGGAATTTCTCCGATCAAATCCCTCGCAACTTCTAGCGCAACCATAATCAAACTCAAGCCAGTTTTCAGCATCAAATCCGCGTTTTGCCTCTCATGTTGATCAATAAGACTTGAAAGAAAGGATAATAAATCGACCACTAGAGGCAACCCATAAGGTTGGCTCACAGACTCGTCCATGTTTGACATTTCCATTGGCTCAAGTGTACTTAATGGGGCGCCTATGACACCGGTTGACATGTTATAATCTCGTCCTACTTCGTCTTCGGTGATGACGATTTCGTCACCTTCGATTGGCTTGTTTTCGTCAATCTGGTCGAGCCCGTCACTATTTTCGATAATTACGGCGGGTTCAAAGTTTGATTCCTCATCCTTTTCGGCTGTCAGAAGAGGTGTTCCTAATTATAAAATTAGCTTATTTTTTCTGGTTCTACAATTTAACAAGAAAAAGTTTTAGAACGCAAAATTCAAAAATTCGATCCGAGAACAAATTGACCTCAAATACAATTGCAAATGAAAAATAAAGCTTGCGATTTTCTAAACATATTTGGCGGGACATTTTTCCCAAAGCAAAGTTTTTTGTACACGGTAGGTTCATGAATTGGAAGGTATGCGGTATATAATCGCGTATACCGTTAATGTGATTCAAAAAAATATTATTTATTGTTAAGAGACTATTGTTTCATAATTAAATACGAGTTATCTTCCAAGATTATGAGTGGAAATCATTCGTTATTTACAGGCCATTTTTCATATTTTTCAGAATATAGATATTTTCAAAGTTAATCTATGAATTTCAATGAAGTAATATAGCAAATTGCATTTTAAAAGCCTATACAGCATATACTATACTTAGGGAGCGCACCGGTCAAATTTCTAAGTTTTAAACGGTCGAAATTAACGAAAAAAAAACGGAAAGAAAAATCTTAAGCAAATTCAAGGCAAGAATATGAAAAATAAAAAAAATAAAGAACGAATGTTTTTGCCGCGTGATAATACCTCATTATTCAGTTTAAGATTACCGGGTTCACCAGTCGTTAGTCGTTAAGTTAAGCCATACTTTTTTCGGCTCTCCTGGAAAAATTTGACAATCTTAAGTGACCTGAATTGATCGGGGGACGTCCGGGGAAAAATTATTGGAAAAGCATAGAGTCGTCTTTGCATAAATATTCCTTCCAAAATGACAAAATTTTTTCTCCAAATTCAGAAATGTTTTTTCAAGAAATTTTCATTTTCAAAGTGCAAATTTGTTGGTCGTTGACATCCTCTATCTACTGAAAATAGCAATGGAGTTTTACTAGTAAAAATCGAAGTAGTGCTCTAAATGGCGTGTTAAAAGGGCATTTCTGAGCCACTTAATGGCCAAGAAACTTTTTTTGTATGGCCCGAATACGTTTTTTCAGAGGGTCAACAACCCCCTGAGGTAAAGATGTGTATTAACTACGAGTTCTCTCGTTAGTTACCCGGGCGCTCCCTAATACTATCAATAATAATAAAGATGAATGCGCCATCGGTAGACGAAAGAGCGAAGCTGCCGCCGGTGCCTTGTACTCAACCCCATAAACCCAGAACTTCGCCGAGTCACACCCTATATTCAGACATTATTATATAGATCAAGGATAGAATGAAGATAAGATAACATTTTAATTTGGACAGTCTGTGAATCGATAACGCGAAAAAAGAGAGGTTCACTCCACCTTGGTATTTCTCGAATAGGCCATACCCGTTTTTAAAAGATTATAAAACTTATAATAAATATAAGTACAAAGTCACAAGTAACCGTGGCTATTTGTCTGTCTCAGATTGTTGAGAACTAGAATCTGCGATCGTCTACAAACACAATCAAGAAGGTCACTCAAAATCGAGCTACCGCTTATGGTCTACAAGTGCTCGATTTGTACTTAGTGGCCTAATTTGAGTTAAGTATGGGTGGTCCTAATTAGACATCTTCTCGGCTAAAATATAGCCAAAACAGCGCCTCGGAGGTACTAATTCTAGATTAGCCAGGTTTGTAAAAACACTAGCGCCTTCGAATCTGCTCGTAAACACATGTGTCAAAACTTTTTCGCATGAATACACTCCCAGACACATACGACGAAACAGGGAGACCTAAAAAGCCCCAAAACGAGAATCTATCCTCCTGATAGGTTTATATTGTTGAAACAAAAACCAAACATAATAACTAAATATAACATCTGCATAATCAAGTATACAATACTTCTGTGTGAATGCGTTTTTGACGGGAATGTCTCTCAAGTCATTGGTGCAAGGAAATATCAGCCTTGTCATTGTGCAAAATGATCGCACTAGGCGCATTCTTGCACAATGACAACAGATATTGTTGCACAATCCATTAAGATGCAGTTCAGTAACATATGACTTTTCACATGGATTAACAATCACAATGACAACTTCGTCATTCCAACATGACCGTTGTTTTTAAGCCATTCTCACACAAGACCTCGTTTTCAAACAGAATAATGACTTTTTTTCAAACAAATGACCTTGTTTTTTCCCGAATATATAATGACTTTTTTTCAAAAAATTTCTAAGGACCTTTTTTTCCAATAGTTATAATGACCTCTCTTTTCAAATAATAAGACCTTCTTTCGAAAGTATTATACATGGAACCTTCTTTTCAAAAATATAATTGACTTTGTCTTAAAAAATCTATAATAGACCTGTTTTTCAAAGAAACGAAATAGCTTTTTCAAAAAAGGATTGATACCTTTTGTACAAAATTCAATACTTCTTGTCAAGAAATATAAGCGTCCATTACAAATTAAAGCTTCATTATTAGAGCTTAGGCCATGGGATCGGAAATTTGTTCCGAAAACTTTGCGATCCACGGTAAATCAACCTATGGCAAAATATTGTACATCTAGTGGTTGAAAATCGCATTCACGATCAAAAGTAATTGTTGAAAATTGCCTCAAACAAGATTCTACTATGACAGAAATTGTTCATTAGATGCTATTTGTTAGGCTGTTGTAGATTTTTTGTACATTTAGCCTCAAAATAATTCATAATAGCTCGAAATAATTAAAGTAGGGCCAATTAGTGTCATAAGAGGAAATGTTAGAAGTTTACAATTCGCTTCTCTGGCTTCAAGCGACATAGCTCAAACTCTGCAGAAATCAGCTAGTTCGAGTCCAGTTATATAACTTTTTTCTAAGATTTGGAACATCTCTGCGCTGTGACCATGGAAGGATGCATGCAGTCAAATATCCAGAAGATAAGGGACAATGATCAAATGTCTTGAACCACGAGTACAAACTGAAAGTGTTTATTAAAGACCCAGAACTCGGAAATTGAATTGTGGAAACCTAGATGAGAACAAGGCAGCAGTAAAAAAAAAATACTCTCGGACAGATCATAAAAAGGCGTCTCAGCGAAGATAAATAGTCAAAGACCTAAAAATAATTCTCTGTCGCAAAAAACTACGAAATCACAGCTTTCACTTCCGAAGCATGAAAATATTAGTTTAGTAATTTTTCTGCTGAAATGTGATAAAATAAAAACCGTGTTTTTAGTTTTCGAAAAAGGTCATTAGAGTTTAGGAAAAAAGTCATTAAAATTTTGAAAAATAGCATATGATTTTTTGGAAAAAAAGGTCAAAAATTTTGACCAATAGCCATTAAATTTTTCTTGAAAAAAAAGGTCATAAAATTCTGTCCAAAATAGGTCAATATTTTTGAAAAATAGGTCATCATAATTTTAAAAAAAAGGTCAATTTAAAATTTTGAAAAAAAGGTCATAAAATTTTGGAAAAAAAGCTCACTAAAGTTTTGAAAAAATAAAGGTCATATAAATGAAAAAAAAGGTCATATTTTATGAAAAAAGTCACTAAAATTTTGGAAAAAAAAGGTCATTATAATTTTGAAAAAAAGTCATGTGTTCAAAGGGTCTTGAAAGAAAGGTCATTGGTGAAAATTGCTGAAAAAGGTCATCGTGTGAGAAAGGTCTGAATGAAAAGGGATCATTGTGTGCAGAAATGGCTTCGAAAACACACAGGTCAAGTGTAGAAATGGAACGAATGTCTATTGTGATTAATCCATAATAAAGGTCAAATGGGCGATGAAAGCTGCTTAGGTTCGACAATAGTCGGCGATAGCAGAACCGTCGTAGTATCATTTCCGTCGAAATCATTTCTCTGAAGTTAATTTCAATGCACTAAAGTGCAAAAAGGAAGCTCAAACAAATACTTCTGTGGAAGCGCTTTTTTTTAATCGACCCTCACACCAAAATAGAATTTTTCAAGTCCTTGAAAAAATTTCCGGAAAAAAAAGTGCTCGTTTTCGAAAGTAAGCTCAAAAGAAGCTAGGAGAACCTAAGAGAAAGGTGCTTTACGCAGCTCCGTTAGAGAGGGGGACGAGGGCAGACAGGTTGGCGGCCTTGTCGATATTGAAGTTTATTCAAATTGGGGACACAGAACGTTATGGGGCGAATAGCCCAGCAGTTCTTCCGGAGACGGGACAACATAGAGAACCTACGAATCCCTTTACGAGGAAACCAGACATTAGATCATGTGGCGATACCCATTGAATGTCGTGCGACCACAATCTTTATATATTCAATATTTAGTGTGGTTAGTAAATAATAATATCTTTAATAAGAAGACTCATTTCTTTCGGGAAAAAGATTTTTGAAATTTTTTTTAATGAATTACGCAAAAATCAGGAACAATAAACTTATATCAAAGAAGCCATCACAATATATCATAGAAGAACTGGCTCGTCAGAACGTGAACATGTATTGGTTTCAAACATAAGATTCATGATTTGGTGAATCCTTAAGAAAGTAGGAAAGATACTTGGACATTATCCGTTAAAAAAAACATGTTTTTGGGAATACAAGAAGAACTAGAGGTTACGAATGTACCGCCCGTTGACCAGAATTTGTTTGGCCTTTATCGTATGTCGAAATGTTACCTGGGTAATTGGCTTCGGGGGAGGAACTATGACTCAATCTAACTCTCCCGCTCCGTGTAACTATTATCGTTTTCCCTGAAACAAACTCGTCATTTTCTCAAATCCTTTCCGATGTTCAATTTTCAATCGGAACATTCCCGAACTCCGACAGTCAGAAAACAAAAGTGGCCAATATCACAAGAGTGGTGCTCGAGCATTTTGCGACAGCAATCGTGAAAACCATCGAAAACGAGATCTAAAGCAGGAAACCAGATGACTCGCGACGGTCATGTCAGAGCGAACCGAAGAGAGTTAAAACTAGAGTTCGTAAAACTTAAAATGGGGAATGTTTTGTAATCCGTGGTTTTGCTATGAGAACAAGCAGAAATTTGTCATAGTACTCTAATCGAAGAAGGGCGCAAAAAACATAAATTTCGGAAGCCATTATCATATAAAATTTATTTGGCGACAATAAGAAGACTCCGTATACGATTCGGCCCTGCAATATCCAGCTAGACTTAAGGAGGGTACTGAAAGTTTTCTGAAGAGGAGAGAATCTAACTAAATCGACGAAAAAAAGATCGATGGGATGGTGTTGCAATACAATTTTATAAATCGGCACTGAAAACGACCACCGAATTAGTCTTAGAACTACAAAATAGATCAACGATCACATATAGTAATATTAAAAAAAATCGTCCGAAGGGAGAATTGTCTACTAACTGAAATTGTTTATTCATTTTTTGTTTAAAAAAAATGGAAACAATCGCGATCGGATCATTTTTTTAATTTATCTCTGAACTAATTGTTGTCTCAGTTTAAATGTTGGCTAAAAACAGCTAATCGTTGCCAGAGCCCGTAATTCGATACAAAGATTATACTTCGTACTGGAATAGCGCATAAACTGACGTCAGAAAAATAGTGACCAGATCAAATCACACGATTGTCAACAAAGTTAGGAATCGTGATTGATGGGTGACATCTTTTCTGACGACACAGTATGCGCCTAACTATTCACCGAAGTAAGCTCGATAACAATATGTGCTCCCACCCAAAAATCCCATTAACATAATATAAAAACTGATGCATGCAACGTTTAGGTAATAAAAACATTTAACATCAAAATTACAAACATCCGTATGAAGAACGAATTGTTTTTTTGCCGATCATTTCTGAAGAGGAAACTGAGAAGACCAAAATAATATGAATTTTCACTGTATGAGAGCTATTAGAGAGTCGATAATTTATTTTTTACCATTGAATTCATTGTGAAAACCTATGCTCTCAAAATCGCAGTCTCTGACTTAAAAGATGCCACAAACGTTTGACTCTATAGGTGAAATTAAAGAATAAGAAAGAAAAAAAAAATAAAATCGGCCAAAGGTTTGCCCAAATGTACAAGATCAAAAATGGCTCGAAGGATTGCATGCCGCAAACCGACTTTTTGAAAGTTACAGCAATTTTCGGACCGACGCGACGTCCGTTAAAATCTAAACTTTTGGTCATTGAATTAGCCCTTGCTGTTGGAAATCAAAAATTGTCGTTGTGATACCGTCGTTCAAATGGCGGAGATCGTAAGAAATGGGTCCCCATCCTTAAAGTACCTTAAATGGTAAAATTTCGAGTTGGCTAACAAATTTTTTCCTACAAGGTAAAGTCATATGGAAAATTATTAAAATTCGCCATTCGAGTCACCTCGAAAGTGACAGCCAGTTGAATCATTAAATTAAATATTCTTTTACCGTCCTGGATAGCATGCCACAAAAAAACGAAGGGTCTGATAGGCGAGAACTGCAAGAGAGAACAGTGGCGGGCTCGTAAAGAGAGAGGTGCGGATGTGGCGGTCGACAACTCATAGCGCACTTGAGGTGACGCGACAGCCCCAAGAAAGGGAAGGGGCTGGTATAGCACGGAGAAGGAGCAACGCATAACAGTAATGGCCCGAGCAATCTTCACAAAAAATTTAAAGTTTGAACCACTAAAAATCATGAAAAATCACGAAGATAACTTGACGGGGGTTTGTGGCGCACCAGCTTAAGCGAGGAGCAGACTCGTCCGTATTAAGGATACTAATATATGGAATCAAAGATATGATTGACAAAGTGGAAAAAATCCGAGCTTGTAATGAAAAACAAATCTAGGATTTACGTGATAAGATATTTGAGAAAAAATTTTGTTCACAGGCACAGAGAAGACATCGGATCAAGCT
>SCLH01000503.1:580783-608050 GCA_004367855.1 Oikopleura vanhoeffeni
TCCTCTGAAGTTATATTTCAAAATTCACTCAAATTTTTGCAAAAGGAAGCTCAAAACAATATAAAACTTCTGTGGAAGCGTTTTTTTTTAATTTCGACCCCAAACTCAAAATATGAATTTTTCAAGGTCACTTGAAAAAATTTCCGGAAAAAAAAGTGCTTCGGTTTTTTCGAAAGTAAGCTCAAAAGAAAGCTGAGGAAACACTGAAGAGAAAGTTGGCTTACGTCAACCCGATATTTTGAAGTTTTAGTGGTCAAATTGACACAAACGTTATTGCGACACGAGCTATTTCCGAGGACGGGACAACATAGAGGTAACCTACGAATTCCTTTATCGAGAAAACCATACATCACGCGATACCCATTTGATTGGTTCGGACCACAAACTCTTTATTTATTCAAAATAATTAGTTTGGTTAGTAAATAATTAAATTTTACATAAAATATTACTTCATTTCTTTCGGAAAATAATTTTTTGAAATTTTTTTTTTATTATTTAGAATTTTACAAAAATTGCAGAACAAGTAAACTTATATCAAAAGAATCATCAAATACTATCATAAAAACTGGCTTCGTCAGAACTTTGATATCATGTATTGTTTTCAAACAATAGATTTTCTTATAAATTTTGGTGAAAATCCTTAAAAAAAGTAGGAAAAAATATCTTTTGGACAGCTAATCGTATGAAATTTTAAACATTATTTTTGGGAATACAATGGCAAACTCTATGAGGTCTGTGACGATGGTATTTCTGCGCCGTTTTGAACCCAGAATTTTGTTTTGCCTTTTTTTTATCTAGATGTCGGAAATTATTTTACCTGTGGTAATTGGTTCATTCGGTGGGAGTGAACTTTTTGAACTCAATCTACTTCTCCGCTCCGTTGTACTTTTTCGTTTCCCTTTGAACAACTCTGTCATCCAAAGTCCCTTTTTCCGATTTTCAATTTTTTCAATCGGAACATCTTCCCGATACTGACTAAGTCGAGAAAACAAAAGTTGCACAATATCCACAAGAGTGTGCTCAGCAGTTTTGCGCAGCAATTCGGTGAAAACCATTTGAAAACAGATTCTAAAGCAGGAAACCATGATTTCGCGGACTGTTTCATTGGTCAGGAGCGAACCGATAGGAGTTAAAACTAGAGTTCGTAAAACTTTAAATGGTGGAATTTTTTGTAAATACTGTGGTTTTTGTCTATGAGAACAGCAGAAATGTTGTCATATTATCCTTATTTCTGAAGAATGCTGCAAAAAAAATAATTTTCGGAAGCCATTTATCATTAATAAAAATTTATTTTGGGCGACAAGTAAGGAAGACCCTTTCGCGGTATATCGATTACGGGGCTCCTGGCACATATCAGCTAGTACTTTAAGGGGGTACTGAAAAAGTTTTTCTGAAAGTGAGAGAACTATACTAAATCGACGAAAAAAAATCGATTGGTGATGGTTGGTGACACAATTTTTATATAATTCGGCTTTTGAAAACGACTCATCCGATTAAGTTCTTAGATAGGCTATCTAAGATAGCTCAAACTGATCACAAATATTTAGTGAATATTAAAATAAAAAAATCGGTCCGAATCGGAGAATTTTCTGACATTACTGAAATTGTTTAATTATCAGTTTTTGTTTAAAAAAAATGGAAACAATGCTCTGATTCGGATCATTTTTTTAATTTATTTTTCTCTGAATAATTGTTCTCAGTTTGAAAATGTTGGCTAAAAAACTAGCTAATATGTGCCAGGAGGCCCCGTAATCGATATCGAAGATTATACTTCGGTATGAATAGCGTCATAACTGACGTCAGAAAAAATAGTGACCAATCAAATCACACGATTGTCAACTAAGTTTAGGAATCGTGTGATTTGATTGGTGACTATCTTTTCTGACGACACAGTTATGGCGCTGACTAACTATTCATACCGAAGTATAGTCTTCGATATACATAATTGTGCCTCACAAACCCAAAAAACACATTTTACATAAATATTTAAAAACCTGAGATGCTCATGCAAAACGTTGTTAAGTAAATTTAAAACATTTAACATCAAGATTATCAAAAACATCATGAAGAACCGAATTGTTTTTTTTTGCCTCGAATTCATTTCTTGAAGGAGGTAACCTGGAGAACGCAAAATAATTATGATTTTTCGACTGTATGAGAGGCTATTTTAGATAGTCGAATAATTTTTATTTTTTGACCATTTGATCATTGAAATATCTAGTGCTCTCATTCGCAGGTCTTCTGACTTAAAAGATGGCCAAACTGTTATTTGACTCCTTGATAGGTGTCAAATTACAAAAAATTCGGCCAAAGGTTTTGGCCCAAAAAAGTGTACAAGATGCCAAAAAATTGGCTTCGAAGGATGTGCAGTGTCCTCAGAACCGACTTTTTTAAAGTTTACAGGTCAATTTCCGGTATCACCGGACATCCGTTGAAAATCTAAAACTTTTGGTCATTTATTTATCCCTTGGCTGTTGGATGCAAAAATTCGTTTGTGAATATCTCGTTTCGTTCTCAAATGGCGGATGTAAAAATGGTGGCCCCACCTTAAAAAAGTTACCTTATGGTTAAAATTTCGAGTTGGCTATATCAAATTTTTTTCCTACTAAGGTTAAGTATCATATGGAAATAAATTATTTTAATAATTTCGCCATTTTTCGAGTCTCTTCGATAGGTGACAGCCTAGTTGAATCATTAAAATTAAATATTTTCACCTTCCTTGGATAATCTTCATCAAAACAACTTCATCGTTGGCGGGAACAGTTCCTCGAAAACGTGCTCTCGTAACAGATTCGGCGATTCGCTCGACAACTTCGCTACTTTGAGGGTGATTTATGTCAATAAGTCCATAAGAAAGGAATTTATTCACTGTAGATAATGCATAACCAGTAATTGGCCCGAGCAAATCTTCACTAAACATATAATTTTAAAGTTTGAACCACTAAAAATTTCATGTAAAAACATAATAATCTTGAGCCTTGGGGTTTTGGGCGCACACTTGATAGCGTACAACTGTCGTTTAAATCTTTAATATTGGAACAATAATTTGTGAGTTGAAAAGTGGTAAAAACCGACTGTTTATGGAAAAACAAACTGAGATTTTACTGATAACGATTATTTTTGAGAATTAAAATTTTTGTTATCAGGCACCAGAATAATTAAGTAGGGACAAGAGAATATAAAATCTCGAAAGTTATCTAAATTGTTACCTTCATACGGTTATCGACGATAATTTATCGTGCATGAGATGGATTATTTCTGATTAAAAGATTCATCTTGTCCAATAAAGTAATATGTCACAAAATACATGTCAAAAATTAAAAACCGTTTCTGACAAATAGTCAAAATTATCATCAAAACCTGCAATTTCATTCTCGTGATGGCTCACCATGTGGTGGAGTTTCACTTACACAGCAGCATTATTAACTTTATTTAAGAATGAAATAAAGAGAGTAAGGTATTTTCCGGTTTAATTTCCAAAAACCTTCAGATCAAATGATTTTAGGAATTAAATTTCCGATCAGGGCGATTTTTTGATTATTTTCCAAAATATGTGTGGAAATTCTGAGCAACCAAAAAAAGGGGTGTTCTTCGCTAAATGAGGCCCATTAAAAAAATTTAGTAAATTTCATTTCAATGTTTGTTTTTTATGAAAATATGGAAAATTAGAAGCATTTGGGTACTCGCTCTTTAAACATGGTCAGTAAAGAATTTTTGATAGTTTCAAAAATATTTTGTATGAAATAAGTTAAAATTTCTTGATTTTTAGAAATTTAAATCACGATTTATCGAAAAACAAATTTGTACAAAACTCTCCCTAGGAAGTTTTTAAAGGTGTGCCACCCCTTTGCATGACCATGACGGGAAAACCATAGGCGATATCGAGAAAGGATTTTTTCACATTCAACTGCCAACTAAAAAAAGCTCAATTCAAGCTCAGGTGTTATTTTTTTTAGATTGGACTATCTATTATACAATATTTTGAACAAACGGTGATGGCAACCTGAATTTTTTTTTTCGAGCTACGTATATTTAAGCAGTATATCTAGCCCTTACGGAATTGTGTTTTTTGAAATTCGGACTAATTTAGGGATTTTGAGTATGAAATGACAAATACTGAGCTGTGATTGGCTGACGAGAGCCGAATAAACGAATATTCCAGCATGATGATTGGCGTAGGCTATTCGCCTACGCAAAAGAAGAACGAAACACCAAAATAATTGATGTTTCTAGTATATAAAATAATCATAATTTTTTATTTTTTCAAAATAAGAAATAAAGAGAAAAGTCTAATTTAATATATTAGCTATTTTGAACTCACTTGGATTAAACTATGTCTGTAAACTTGATTTTTTGTTTCGCCAATTAATCTTAACCACTTAAATCAAAAATATAAAAGAATAATCCGAATTTTAAAAAACAAATTTCCGTAAACAAAGTCAATTTATCTTTTAATATACTAAGCCCAAAATAAAATATACAGGTTGCCATCACCGTTTGTTTGTGCTAAACTTTGTCCTAAAGTTTGTACTCTTGCGATAATTGGCCATTGAAAACCCGGGTTTTCGCCTTTAGATGCGACGACCACCCCCTTAAGTCATAAATCATTGTTATGAAAACTTACATAAGAAAAGGAGATACATTTAAAAAAAAATAACGTCAATTTTATAAGCTCGTTTCTAATTGGAAGAGCTAATTTCCAAACATTTTTTAGACACCTTTGAGCTTACTTAGTTTAATCTGATTTTTTAAAGATCCATACAATTTCTACGTCAAAATCGAGAATTTAAAATTTTCAAAAAATTCGAAAAAAACCGAAATTTTAGCACATCGAAAAATTGAAAATGGTCCAAATTGATTTGGGGTGATAACAAAGTGTACTACCGACCAAATTATCAAAAATAACGTTTGCTTTAATTTAACCACTAAAACTTGAAAATTTCACCTTGACGTAAGCCGACTTTCTGATCAGTGTTTTTGTGGCTTTCTTTTGATCTTACTATCCAAAAAATCGAAGCACATTTTTTTTCGGAATTTTTTTCACGTGACCTTCAAAATTTTATATTTTGAGTTTGGGGTCAAAATTTGAAAAAAAACGCTTCTGGAGGAGTTTCTATTTGTTCTGTGCTAGTGTTTGCTGGAATTTCAGTGAATTCCAAAATATAACCTAGGAGGATAGATTTTTGGTGAAAAAAATGCTAAAAATTGAAAAAATCGGTTGTTTTCTGCAATTTCTAGAAGAACTGAAGTGATTTTTGAAAAAAAAACGCTTCTAAGGGACCTAAGTTTTTAAGTCATACAGGATATGTTATAATTTGAGCTGATTTCAAAATAAACCCTGGGAGAAATAAATTTTGAAATTTGGTCGAGGGACACCTTGTACTGGTAACGTATCTCAGAGTTTATCGAAACAAAAAGTCATTGACCAATGGTTTTGACAAGATTAAGGGTAGATCTACAACATGCTAATCTTCATTATCCATAGTTTCTCTGTTAGGCTGATTTCTCATCCAGAAAGTCAATTCCAGCGACCAGTCCCCCTTAATCATTATACTCATCGGCAATCTTTATTTTACTCTTTTAAATTATTTGTTTCAAAAAATGAAAAAGATTGCGAAAATTATTTGAATGTACTTCTCTCAAAAGCATATTTGTAAGCAACTTTAAATAATTCAAAAATTAAGAAAAATATAATTTTTCATAATAAATCGGAAATTTGATAATTTCATATGCAATTTTCTCCACGAGGGAGTTAAAGTTGGATTTTAATATAATGTTAACTTTTCATCCTAGAGCCCGTAGAAATCGATTGGTGCATCAATTTTTATTTTTAGTGGTATTTTTTCGAAATTTTAGAATTTGACTTTTAAATAATGTTGCAAGTGATTTTGGACACCAATTTTTTTCTGTGATGAAATCACATATTGACAAGCGACTGATTTTTTTTTCTGTCGGGGAACCAGGGAAAAAATTTCAAATATTTTTTGTTCAATTTTCGAAAAATGCCGATTTTAAAAAAACGGTACATTATTTTTGCCGTGCCTACCTTAGTTCACATGCACAATCAAAATCGGGCCTTCAGTTAGGTAGCTTTTTTTTAAAGGAACCCACCCTTGTCAGCCGAATAACTCGAAGGCCATAAGAGATATCAACAAACAGTTTTTTGTATCATGTACACAAGTTAATTTGTGACATGGAAAACTTTTTGTTTTCTTCCATGTCAACCAGTTCACCGGTACCAGAGCTTTGAAATTACCGGTTTTTCTGAGGCAAAACATGGGAATTTTTGAAAAATATTTTTTTTCGGAAATATGCCGTACGATTTTTTTGTTATTTTCACACTTCTGTTGATTCGTTGCCACATAGAGACCGATTAATTACCAAGAAAAAATACATTTTCGATAAAATAGGCGAAAAATTGTGTGCCTATAGAGATTCGAACTCCAAAACTTTCGGTTGAAAAATCAATACCGGTGAACCGGCTGACTTGGAAAAAAACTAAAAGTTCCATGTCACAAATCACTTGTGTACTGATACAAAAAACTGTTTGTTGATATCTCTTATGGCTTCGAGTTATTAGGCTGACAAAGGTGGGTTCTTTAAAAAAAAAAGCTACTTAATGAAATATATGGTCATTAAAATTAAATAATATATTTTCAAATATTCAAAAATTTTCAAAATGGACAAAAAAATTTTCATATTATTTAAAACTTCGAATTTCTCGAAAACCAGAAATTTGGAATTCGAATGTTTCAGTCTTTCAATCAAGAAATTCAAAAAAATAAATATTGATTATTTTTTGCTGCAACTGGCATTAAACTGGTATTTTATCATAAAATGATCAGAAATGTGAAAATCAAGTTTTAAAACTTTCAATTTCTTAGCAAAAATGTTAAACCTGATGGAATCGTCAGACGAAGGCTAGATGTACAAACGCGTATTCTCAGATTTATCATAATCCCATTGGAATTTTTCTGAGGCGTGATTCAAAAGCGTGGTGTGGGAGACACATTTAGTCGACGATACTGTACACTGATAAGTTGAAAAATAAGTTAAAAATATATTTTTTGATTCAAATAATGTCGGAATTATTGATAACTGCTGCATTCTACTGTTAAATTTACCTTTGTACAACTTCTAAAAACGGCACTAGAAAATCCAGTGGATCCATTTCTGATAAGTCATCAACAGCATTAAGTTTACTTTTCAACTCGTGAAAAATTTGTATTTGAGGGTCTTCATCGACCTGTTGATCATGAGAGTCCCATCGATTTGCTTTCTGCAGATCCCGCCGTAAAGCAGTACAAACGATATTCACTTCGCCCAGCACAATAAATTTTCCGCGGCTTATACTCATCTTTGCAAGTTAAGTAGGCAACCAGTAGAACTTTAAAACATTTCTAAAATTAATATTTTTCTAAATGACGAACATTTTTTTTATAATTTTTGATATATTTTACACCGAATAAAAACATTTTTAAGAGCATGGGTAGTGTGTCCACCATTCAAATTAGTATTTTATTATTTTTAATCGAACGGAGGACTTATGGTATTTGATTCAATAGTAATAAGTGAAATAGACACACTTTTCATATTTTTTTCTTCGAAAAGCTCGATTTATTCGAAAAAACAGAATAATTAGAAAAAAGGGATGCTCAATTTGTTCGAAAAAATATTTTAGACATCAAAATAACCGCCCAATGAATTTTAGTTCCCACACTAGTTTTTTGCTATAGCAATGTATGTCTAAAAAAGGGTGCCATATCTATCAAGGTATACCGCGGTACTTGCTGGGCCTTTTATGCTACTTTTCAGATTTGGGTATTTTTGTTGCATAAAAAGAATAAGAAATAAAACCAAATTCCCAAATATGATAAGTGGCATTAAAAAGCCTAGCAAGAACTGTGATGTATTACACTTTAAAGAAAATTTTCTAAGTATTTTCAACAACAGGAAAAAATCCAAAAAAAATATTATCTATATTAATAGTATCCCGTACATAAATTATGCAGAATAAAAGACTTTCATGAATATACTTGGGTCACTGAAGTAAAGATTTTTTATTATATTTTTTTATTTTAGCTATAAATCCAAATAGGTAAATTTATATCCGAAAATGTGTAAAATCAGACATATATACAGTTCAGGGTATATTCACTGTAAATTAACGTCATGGTACATGTCAAGTGTGCTTTTTAGAAAAACAGTACAATTCAAACAGTGTAATTCAAACAAAATAGCTTTCAAACACGTGCATTTCAATTAGGGAGAAGTTGGTTTTTTAAATCAAGGTTCGGTCAATATGAAGGACCAAAGTTTGGTTTAAATTTTATTCCTCGGAGTTTCTTGCCTAAAATGAGAAAATAATTTTTGGAATAGAATGATATGCAATTTTTTATTGAAAATACGTCCGTCGAGGGCTGGCGGTATTTATCACCAACTAAATGCGAGCAAAAATTGTCTTCGCGTTATATTACAAGAAATATTTGAAAGTAAACATGTATTTTGTTATATGCTAAATTTGGCGGCCAAATTATTTTGGGAATTTTCCGTCATAAACAATTAAACTATATTCAGAGTTTGAGCTTTTCAATAACATTAACTTTTTTTTAATTGGTTATATACTTGTAATCAATCAAAAATTATTTGTGAAAAATCAGGAAAAAGGACGCAAACTAAGTCTGTAAAAAATCCTTGCTTCAAATAATAAAGATTTTCTCATACATATATGTATATGATTATTAAGTTTTGCAATATTAAGTTTTGGTGCCATATTGGCTTTATATTTGAAAAATGTTCCAAAAAAAAAAAAAAATTGTGCCGAGCTAAAAACATTTATGTCAAAGTACTTAAGGGGGTAGCAGCGATGTGGCGGATTGGTACATTTTTTCGGAGTGATTTTGAAGAAAAAAATGTGAAAAATTTTTATTTTATTTTATCTAAAATGAAAGTGTTTATACTTGCAAACGTTTATATTTAAATTTTTTACATACTTATATCTGTAAAAATATCAAAAAACCACTTTTCATTACAACTCCATTTCCAACTTGACCCGATGTGGGATTTTTTTTTAAAGGCGATATTTATAACTTCAGACATTTTCGGGTGTTATGCACTAATTAGTGGGAGAATCATATCGACATGCAAAAATTTCTTAAATATGAAAGTTTTTTTTCATGAAATAGAGAAAAACAGCTTTTTAGGAAAAAAATTGACCTTCAATTGAGTTTAAATATAAAAAATGTCCTGACTTTTAAAAGTTAAGTAGCCTATAACACCCGCAATTTTATAACAGTTTTTTTAAAAATAATAAAATTTTTATAAATTGCGTGCCAAATGGCACAAACCGGTTTCACAAGCAAGTGTTGTAAATTTCATTAGAAGTTCAGAAACGATATTCACTTGACCCTTGCATCGGTTGAAATACGGAAACCAAATAGATACCAGAAAATTTCACAAGTGATTCGGCCTGATTTTTTACAGAGATTTCAAAAAAACTACTAATTAAATTTTTGGACTTGATTGCGGAAAATTTTCATAATATTTCTAAAGAGTCGACAACAAAATGACAAAAAAACATTTCATGATTTTTCAAACAGCAGTCAGAAAATATGAAAACATGCATGAAAAAAGTTAAAATGGCTATTTTTTTTCGTTTTTATTCCACATTTCATAAAATTAATCAGAAAAAGTTTTGGACAAAAAATGCTTAAAATTTTCATAATGCTTGAATTTTTTCGAAAATTTACGAATTATAAAATAAAAGTTTGAACTCAAATCGTTCCTTAATTATAAAATGATTTTAATGAGCTGATACACATTTATTGTGGTTCAGCTAACGATAATAAGCACAAAAATAAACCAACTAATTATTTTCGTAAATTAAATTGACGCCAAGTCTGCCACATCGCTGCTACCCCCTTAAGTCAAAGTTTCGAAAGCCAGTTTTCAATAATAGAAATTTCTTTTGGCTGAAAATTAATAAAGATTTTTTTTGCACTTCATCTTGACATTTAAAAAAAAATGTCATATTGTCCCATATTGTCCTTACAGACGAAAACCACTGTGTCATTTTTTAACCCAATAATCGAGAAATAACAGTTTACACGTTTTATAAATCCGAGTGCACTGAATGCATATTATAATCTTCGAGTAATTTTGTTTATTTGCCCCCAGAAAGAGCACATTTTGAGTCATCTCGATAATTTTGAATTTGCTCTTTGTGGTTCGAAGTGATAAAATGGCAATACAAATTTTATCAGGATAAATTGAAAGCTTGTATCGAAAGTTTGCAGTAAAAATTGTGATGTCTTCTATTTATGACAACATACAGGGTTACGACGTATATTTGCGATTGTTTTGAATTTTTGGCAATTTAAAATCAGTGGAGCAGCTTTTCCTTTTTTTGTTACAAAAGTTGACAATTTTTGAGATTTTATAAGTTAAATTTTATTAGAAATATTTTCAAAAACAATGTCAACTCACTTTAGAGTCAAAATTGTTTTTTTTGGAGAATATCAGTGGAAAAATCGAAAATTTTAAAAATGTCACTCAAATGACCATTCGAAGTTTACTTGTTTATTTATTTCGAGCTTTTTGCAAAAACCAGCTCCTTAAGAACTTGAGTCGTCTGACTGGCCTGGCTAATTAATTATCTTTAATATAACGAAAATTTACAAAATGTTATTAAACTTTTATTTATATAGGTCGATTTTAACTTAAAAAATTTAAATAAAATAAAAATTTCTAAAATATTAAATTTTAAACTCGCCGAAACTAATTGACTTTTTAGCCCCTTTAAAAGTAAGAGTCTACAAATATTCCATGTGAATAGTGAGTTTAGTTTGTGAAAATAAATAAATATTTACAGGTTTTCAATTTTAACAGTTTTCTATTCTTATTTTCGCGGGGATTTGTAAAGTGAGTCTGAAAAGTCATTTTGGCGAAGGACAATCGATTTAATCCAATGACTTATTATCGAATTCTGAAAATATTAATTATTTTTTCAAGATGAATAAAGAGCTCGTAACGCCTTAATTTAGATCGGGACACGTTTTTGACTACATGCGATTTTGACGGGTAAAAGGTAAAAAAAATAAAAATGCAAAAATTAACACTGCACTAAATGCAATTCTCTATCAGATGATATCATATTTTTACAAAATACTGTTATTTATTAATAATTATGATGTCAATTTCAGCGTTTTACATTTTACCCTTGACCCGATTTCGACACCTCAAAAAAAAATTGAAAAAACTTTAATTTGACCCTATAAGATGTGTTCTCTGAAAACTAGCATTCTCAAAACAATTTTCTTGAAAATATGGAATTATCTTGTACTGATAAAAAATGGTTTTTCTCAGCCTTCGACTACATGCCATTTTTAATCAAAACAAAATAATTGAGAAGCCTTGAGAAGAAAATTGTTTTGAAAATACTGGTTAACTGATGAACCATCTACAGGGTCAAATTCCATTTTTAATAAATTTTTAGTCAGGCGAATGTAATTTTTTTTGTAAGGTTCTTCCGGCAACTCAATTAAATTTATATTTTCTTAAATCGAGCTGTGTAACCCCTCTTTTTTTTCTGTGGCACTGACTCGAAACATACAGAAAGAAATTTTGCTTCTGCAAGCATTTTGACAATCAGTGCCGAATATGATTCAAATTAAAAAAAATATATTTAAAAAACTGACCTTATAATCGAAGTTTTGTTTTTTGAAGGGAATTGCAAGTTCTGTATTACTATTTGGAGAAGCTTGGACCATAACTATACCATCTGTGAGTTCTTCCTAAATTCAAGTATAACAAAATAAGCTTCAACAGTATTTTAACTATTCTAGTATATTTAGGGTATAATTTGATGCAGTTTATCAGAGGATCAAATAAAATTTTTCATAAATTCAGATCTCAAGCGTTTGTGGCACAAAATATACACCCTTAATCATACAGTGCCCTCAGAGTAAGATGTTTTTCCTCGCTTTTTAAAACGTGTTTGGTCTTCCGTCAAAAATGTTCTTATTTTTTCGATTTTATAAAACTTTATTCAAGCTGTTTTTGCCAAGCCTTATTGGCCAATTTGTGAACGTGGGCGTTAAAAATTGTTATTTCAAATTCCCTTTTCGAGAAGTTAACGTGATTTCTAGTTTCGATTGGCCAGACAAACACAGCCGATTGGCTGTAACGAACAAAACCCATAATAATTTCTGGTAATTATGTTTATGCTGGGTGTCATTCGTTCTAATCTCAGCATCTTAACTTTGTGAGCACCGTACTTATTAATAATAAAAAGTCCCAGCCTTTTATTACCATGTCTAATTAACAGATATGGATTGCCAAATCAAGAACGAATAATGAAAGTTAGGACAGATTGTGTTACTTTAGAAATCATATGCTATAAAATATTTGTAAATAAGAATAGTGATTGATTTTAGTAAATTTCAGCTGCTCATTAAAAGCGTGCCTGTGTTTTGCACGATGTATGGAAAATATTAATATTTGATTATTATTTACAGTATGTCACATTTATGCTCCAGTTCTTGATTTTTGCACAATTTACTACCCGCCAATCAAAACGTTTAAATTTGGGAAGCACCTACGTGTATTTATTTTATGGTTGACAACTGTCATAATAATATCCCAAATTTGTTAAACTAATTTTTAGTGCTTTTAAAATCTTATAATACTTATAAAATCACTTAAAAATATCACGATTTCTTCACTATTGTGGTTCGAACAATTGGTCGGATAAAAATTATAAACTAACTTAACTTTAAGAAATAAAAATAAAATCTAGTGATTGATGTCTAATTTCAATCGAAAATTCATATTATCAATGGTTGATGATAATTTCCATTTGAATTTAACTCGAAAATATATTTTTTTTGCAATTTTACTAATTTTACGCGTTATTAATTTATAACTAAAATATTATACTATTNATAATAATTATTATAAAAGAATTATTATAATAATGTGATGTGTACGTGAGATGAGGAGACAGTCGAGATTTCCCTTCAAAAAACCTTCTCGAAGGTTCGATTTTGGTAACCAGGATCCAAAAAATATTATCAGGGTAGAACATGTGCGTTTAATAGGACGCGTCATATTGATAAAAACCGACTGTCAACGACAAGTATTTTACTGTACCATACATTATGATAGAGTATAGTACTTTTAGTGGGACTGTACTTTTTATATCGATAGGGGCGTCTTAATAAACACACATGTATTATATTTTAATTATAAATTCTTAACGCGTCAAATTAGTAACGTTCAAAAAAAAATTTATTTTCGAGTTAATTTCAGATGGAAATTATTATCAAAAGCCTTTTTAGGACGCGTTATACTTAACGCACTATATCATATAGTCTATATTGTATATCATCTGAAATTGGAATATACTTGTACATACCGCATGTCACATTTTTGCTCCCATTCTTAGTTTTTACATAATCTACTATCCGCCAATTAAAACGTTTGAATTTGACAAACACGTAGGTGCTTGCCAAATTTATAGAATTTGATTGGCGGATACTAGGTTATGCAAAAACTTAGAATGGGAGCAAAAATGTGACACCCTATATTAATGTATATTTTTTTTTATTTGCATTTATCTAATGACTATGTATACTAGTAAGGTTTGATTTTTTATATTAATTTAATCCATACAGTGGTTAATCACCAATTAAAAGCATATTCCCAACTTAACCTTTATACTGGATAATATTTCTGTTTTCGGAATGTTTTTTCCCGACATTTCCAGAAACGAAACCGCCGACTGCGATTTACTAAGAGTAGGCAAACTTACTACATCTGGCGGTAGATCTAGCGTTTTTTTCGGTTGTTCGAGTACATCGCTCATCGATTTAACGTGACGGAGATCGATATCAGGGAGCTGATCGGTTTGAATCGCGATTGTGCTCAATGGACGGGTGGCACTGCGGGGTCGGCTATATTCGTTACCAGGGGAAGCGTTGGATGAGTTTTTCGTTGATTCAAGTTCTAATAGTTGCACCTAAATCATTCATACTGTCAAATGTGTCTATAAGAACAAGCTTATTTTTGTTTTTTCTGCATGTGAAAACGTGTCACTTTTTCCATGTAAAAAATCGTTAAAAATACTAGAAAGGTGCGCATAAGTGTTGCAAAATTTTGGCTTGCATTTCCTAGCGCTATTTATAGATTTTTCAGATGAAAAATCTAAAAATAGCGCTAGCAAATGCAAACCAAAATTTCGCAACACTTATGCGGACCTCTCAAAAAAGTATGGCATTAATAAGCCATTTAGGAAGTAAAAAAATCGGAAAAAAAATTATTGATTAAAAATTGACCCAGTAGACTGATTGGCTCATTTCAATAGAGGTCTCATACTATGTAGTTGCACCTTTATCATTTAGATAAGTTTTAAAGTGCTCAAATCATGTTTTAATACTGAATGTTAGTATTATTTAAAAACAACCCTAAAACACTTTTTTAAGGCCGCGTCGAAAACAGCTTTTTCTTAATTTCTGCTTGAGGCGCTAATTAATTAGATTTTCAAAAAGTTGAAGAAATTATTTTTCATTTCCAAAGGTCCAATAAGAGGGTACAGTTCACTTTGAAAGCTACTCAATTTACTCGATAACTACACATCCAATCAATACAATTATATTTGCAAAACCATAAACTCGCACAAAGCTATAATCCAGTCTAGTCGATCATTTTGTAATTATCTTTTGTTCAACAAAAAATTTTATTGAACCAGATCAGCTGGCAAAATTTGGCTCGGTCGGATTAAAGCTCTACTGAGCACATGTAAGTTTATATCTTTGCAAAAATAATTTTAATGATTGGATGTGTAACTACATGTAGATATTAAGAAAGATGAGTTTTTATTTTCGGTCTTCGAAGTCTCAATATGACCTCAATTTTCGAAAATCAAGAAACTTTATAAAATTCAGGAAGAAAATATAAGGTTGGACTAAAAGTGTTTGTAATAGTTATACTTTTTATTAATTTTTTTAGGTTTAACCCCCTAAGGCACCAAAGCCACTTTATGGGCTCGACTTTGAACCCTTATTATCGGAAAAGTATGAGTGATTGCGATCACATTATTCTTTACTCGTTGAGATTACGGATAAACTTAAATTTTCATATCATTTAATTTAATTATAAAAAGACATACTAATTTATTAATCTACGTTTCGATTTATAATCATTCTCAAGATTAACCCTTGTGAGCCATATAGAAAAAAGTTCCGCCAAGCACCAGAGCCACAATTGTGGCTCTACTTTGAATGTTGTTTACAGAAAGCTTAAGGCAGTTGAATTTGAATTTTTTCTGCAAAGGAAGTTATGAGAGGTAATATTTTCGCATCCGAAATTTTATATTCAGAATTTCAATTTTAGTTCTAGAGAAAATAAGTAGAAAAAGCAAGGTATACTATCACGTGATACACGGTCACAGTTGTCTTCACAAGTTACATTCTGTCGGCAACGATGCACATATTCTGGCCTACGTCATCGTTTTGTCCGCTTTGATTATATTTCATAAATCAAAAGTAATTAATAAATAAGTCAAAAATTTTGATGGAAAAATCATGATTTTCGATTAAAAATGTTTTATTTCCCTATAAAAGCAGATTATTACACTTTTTTATTACTTCAAGTAAATATGGTAATGAAGTACAAACTGTTGACAGCTTTTGATTGCTTAAATGACTTTTATAATAATTACATTTTTTCATGGGATACTTGAAGTTAAAAATTAGAAATTCCACTTCCGAAAAAAAATATCTCCCCCTAGATACCAATAAATTTTTATTGAACATGTTATGCATGCAACAAAACGCTTTCTAAAAACTGGCTAATCTCACACTTGTTTTTTATGTCTAGTTCTGAAAAATTTTTTCAGAAGTGAAACATGGCGAAAAAATCCTTATAAATCAACAGCCCTAATTCTGGAAACAAATATTCGAAAAAAATTCAATTATTTTTTGCCGGAACCCGAATCAAAAATTTTTATAATATGTTTGAAAGAAGAACAAATGATCTACGATCCCGTTTTTTGTCGTTTTTGGAACTGATTGTAGGTATGCTATGAGCCACAATTGTGCTCTGTGCTCACAAGGGTTAAGTCTTATTTGAGCTGCCAGAGTAAATATCAAAAAACGCACAATACTAGAATTTACGAAAAAATAAAATTCCCTAAACATGCAACATTAAGTGCTACTTTTCGCAAACATTTAATATAAAAATGGTACAATTTAAGCATTTGGTATAAGACTCTAAAATAATTTAAATGCCTTATGATCGAATTGTCCATTAAGAGACGGTCGCTCAGTTCTTATAAGAAAGGCTTCAGTTTTTTCACGGTCTTTTGTGTTTCTGAATCCCCGTCCTATAATTTTAAATCTGTTCTGAAAATAGTCAATTTTTTGTGAAAAAATAAGAGACGTAGGAACAAAAAATAAAAATGGAGGAGATTTAGAAATAAATTTCCTAAAAAGTGACTTCCTCAGAAATAACCTCCAATTTCCTGTCTTCAATCTAAGGGTGTTTTCCGAAAATATAACCTAATCTACGCAATTTATCGAAATCACATGTAAAAAAAAATATAAATTTACTCCGAGACGTCAGGACAAAAATTGAAAATGGAGCATATTCAGCAAATTTTTTCCTAAAAAGTGACTGCCTCAGAAGTTACCTGCGATTTCGGGTCTCTCATCTACAGGTGTTTTTTAAAATGGCTCTGTGCCTCAGAGGGTTAACATACCTTTACGTGGTATAAACTGACTTGCGTCATTATCAAGTTCAGAGTTTAATAAAGTGATAATACCCGTGGAATAAATGAGAACAATAATATTGTTACAATATTTTGAAAACGAATGAGTTTTAATCAGTCTTACGTAATTAACATGATAACTTTTTGCATGAAGGTTTAAAATTTAACAAAATGAGTAGGTTTTGCCTGGAAAGTGGATTTATTTATACAATTGTAATCAAACGGTTGGTTCATCGTGTTTCTGATGAAATAACAAAGGACAAACTGTTTTTTTGTTTTCCCCGTCAACCGGTTTACTTAAATCTTTTGAAATAGCCAGGGTTTTCAGATGCAATAAAATCTTGATGAGAAAATTTTGCATTCCCCGCGATACCCCATGAATATGTTTTTTAACAAGTCTGAAAATGACTCTAAATTGGTGGGAAAATATGGTGAAAATTGCCAGAAAAATGCAGTTTAAAGTTATATTTCAGGAAAAAGATTGCGAAAATATGAATACCGGATTTTTTTTCTAATACAATCGTCATGATTTTAAAAACCGGATATGACTTGCATATCTAAGATTATACGTACGTGTCCCGTAGAAATTTGACGTCAGAGACCTAAAGAATCGCGCCATTTGATTGGTCAATACACAAGAGTCAATGCGTATTGACCAATCACATCACACGATGCTTTAGGTCTCTGACGTCAAAGTACTACGGGACACGTAAGTATAATCTTAGATATAGACACACTTTAAAAAAATGCAAAGGTTTTGTGTGAATCGCTGTAGTTTTGTCATTATTTTGAAACACACATAAAATACAAATTTCTCTTATTTTTATGAATTATTTGATCGAATAAGACGCTTATTTTAATGATCAGTAAAATATTCTAAATTTTGAAAACAACAATAGCTATAGCTAATTTATATAAATTATAGCTAGGATGCGCAGCGGAAACCGTACATACTTACCTAAAACCTTTCATAAAAATTCCTCAGCGATCTGGGGGTTATCGCCACCAAAAATAACGATTCCAAGCAAAAAAAATTTCGGCTCACTGGTGGTCAGAAAATGAATTCTAAAAACCCTCATTTCAAGCATTCACTTGTATTTTGAGCATATGCGTTATTTTTGGTGGCGATAACCCCCAGATCGCTGAGGAATTTTTATGAAAGGTTTTAGCTAAGTATGTAGGGTTCCCGCTGCGCATCCTAGCTATAATAAACTTAATTTGTTCGTTTTCTTATGACAATGACCGTTCTCACAAAAAATTTGCTATACACTGAGCATTCGAATATCGTATACAACCCAAAACAAGGGGCTCATGAAGCTTGAAATGTAGTAATTCGATTCGATTATAAGGCCTGTGTACCCAATAATCACCCACATTCAGGACTAGCCTCTGAGAGGTCACGAACTCAAAAATAATAAAGTTTGTAATCACCGAGATTCCCAGTCGAATCTAAGGGAGGTGTCAGGTGCGATTAGGTCAAGCGACTAATTCGCGCTATAATCGAGAAATCCGACTAGAAATATCAGGCAATGTGGTGTAGTTGGTAAACACACTCAAATCATGATGAGAGAGCCGCGGGTTCAAGCCCCGACTTGTCTATTCCCCCTTTTCAGTCATTACGGACCTAACACTATATCATGAAAAAAAATTGAAAAAGAAAATTTGGGTCATTTTGACAAACAAAATGCGTAGGTGGAACACTTTGTGAGCTGCATATCTCCAAGAGTCCTATTTAGAAAGTTGATTTTATTCTTTAATTTTATGCAGAATTCGCAAAGCTTTTAGATGCGCATAGTGAGAACCATGCACTATCACGCGCTGCTTTGTAAAGGCCGATATAATATTTAAACCGTCTTTTTTTCCGATGAAAATGCCGAAAAATCCAAAAAAATTATATTTTTTCTTTTTGCTCCCGATTTTTTCTTCAGTTTTTGTATCATTTTTTCCATTTAAAACTTAGAATTTTTAATTATAAATCCTATAATAAATCGTGATCTCACCTTTAACATCCTATTTTCATTATGAACTCTTTCTTTTAATATCTCTGCTTCAACCCTTTCGGTTTCTTCTTCCATACACGATTCTCTGGCCGCTTCTACTTCATCCTGTATAACGGGGTACGAGATTGAATTTGATACGATATATTAGCGGTTACACCGGTGTTAAAAACCGGTTAACCGAGGTTTGGAACGGTTAGTTATCAAAACAAAAACGTCACAAAAGCACCTGCGGTTATTAACGGATTTGAGCAGGGTTGAGCAAACTGATTATAAATGGTGTAAGTGGATGATAAAGGGTTAACTGTGATTCGATATTTTAATTCAAATTTGAAAATTTTGCTGCCAGAATTCACAAATTTGAGGGGGAAATCAAAGAAATTTCATATTTCAAAAAAAGATTAATTTTTTGAAAATTTGAATAAGTTAATATACATCCTTTTTATAACCGAAGTTGCCAAAACGATCCACCAATGTTTTTTCTATCAATTCGCGATATTTTGACTAAGGTTTATTTTTAGAGTTTCGCTGATACTGGCTTTTTGTATTTTGTTCCAGGTTAAACAGCTCAAAGAATTGTCAATAAACGAAATAAATTTTCAAATTAGAATATCCCCTAAATTTGTATGGTATTTGAAAATTGCCGTTTTGGCCTTATTTCTAAATTTCTAAAAATTGTGTAGGTCTTGGCCGAATCAAAAATTATATTTTTTAAACGGTACTTGAGTGAACACTGTTTAAAAAATATATACGTAATTCTCATATCGCCAATTATTCTTTATTCAAAATACGTCGAATTCATCTTAAAGGCCATCTTAAATCGTTTTGGCCAGTTCGGTTATATAAAGGGCATTAATTAACAATATTCGCCAATTTCCATAAAATAGCTTAAAATAAGGTAAGGGTACAAAACGCAGGCGTTAAGTTCTTAATTGACCACGAAAGCCGCTAGAGAACAAAAACGCGGGCCACATGCAGGCTCAAAAAAATACGCTTATGGGGATGAATCGACCCCAGGAATCCGAATTCGAAATAGGTTAAGCTCTAAATTGACCACGAAAGCCGCCAGAGAGCAAAAACGCGGGCCATGTGCAAGCTGAAAAGAAAATGCGGCCACGGGGTAAATCGGTATCGGAAAAGCCGAAAATGACCGTAAAAATTTGAAAAAAATGCCCACGAGAGTTGCTGGAGAGCAATTAGTAAAAATTTAGAAGAACGTTTTTTTTGAAATAATGTAGATGTTGTTGTTCGCAATCAAATTTTGCATTTCTTACAATATTTTTCAAATGAATACACAAAGTTCAGAATAACTTATTATGAAATTGGCCTTTTTCAAGAAAAGTTTTCGGTTTGTCGATTTTCGATCATCAAAAAAACTATCGAATTACTTTTTTGTTCTAAATTTCGCTCGAATTTACATCGATATCAAATTTTCTAAAAAAAATTCTTAAGAGATACATAAAATTGATGTATAATTGATGTATAATAAATTGATGTATAATAAGATGTATAAAATATTGATTTTTCCAGTGCTACCAAATTTAATCTGTATACATATCTTTCTGTATGCAGGGTTTTTCAAACAACAAATATTTAACGTAGCTTTTGTTAATGAAACCCACCCTTATCAGCATAATTACTCTGAGATTATAACAGATATCGAAAAACGGTTTTTTGTATCTTGGACCAAAGTAAATGTTTGACATGGAAAAAAAATTTTTTTTCCAAGTAAATGGGTTCACTGGTAATAAACTTCTGTAATTAGCGGTTTTCTGAGGCAAAACACGGGAATTTTCGAAAAAATATTTTTTTTGCATAAATATCGATTATGATGCCCGAGTAAACTAAATCTCTTATTCCCTATTCTTTTAAAATGCGAATGAGAGATTGAAGTTACTCGGGCATTATGATGGATATACATCGATCTCTAAATTTTTCAATAGTAATGCCTCCCGGCGGGCCCGGCCGGGAGCTGCTGTATGTATTATTGGGTACACTTGGGCATGACAACACTTTTTGAAGTAAAAAAATGTTTGAAACTGATTTTTACAATACAATTTTGTCCGTGAATAGTATTTCAAATGGTATTGCCTCCCAGCGGGCCCTGCCGGGGGCTGTTACATGTAACAATTTGTGTTTAAAAGATAATTTTGTACACTGAGGCCATTAGGATTTATATCTCTTATAATATTCTAGTAATCATGCTGATAAAAGTGGGTTGCATTAAAAAAAAGATACCTGATCAAAATAATATTTCAACGGTAAAATTTAGCTGGTTTATAGAAAAATAACTGTAATAGTGTACACTCGTGGCATGGCAAAACTTTTATCGGAAAGGTCTATGGTTATTGTTAAAAANCCAAGAAACAGCTTTGCGTTGTTTTATACCGTGTACACTGGACAAGAGTTTACCTAACCCTAATTCTTTCAAGATAGGATTATATTAGTGTTCACATAAAATTATAGTGTTCACTCGGGGCATGGCAAAACTTTTTGTCGAAAAAAAACTAGGGTTGGTGCAAGAAGACTAGGGTTGCATGGATTTATCCCGTGTATACTGGGCACGAGTTTTCAAATTCAAATGTTTTAAATTTATTTTTTTTAAAGATTATTTTGTTAAAAAATGTTTTCCCCATTCTGTACTTTATTTATAAAGCATAATTATAAATTCTCTTCCAAAAAACTAAAAATGCCAAGATATATTTTTGATATTATTGAGCTTATTTCTACGACCTTTGAAGATTCATAGAGAATATGAAATTAATAATAAAGTTATTTTGTGAGGATTTTCACCTTCGAACAAATGTGTGTACTTTTGATGAGTTTGAAACTCAATTTCGATCAAACANTCCTCATTTTGCTCTCTAGCGGCTTCTGTGGTCACTTTGGGACATTTTAAGTGTCATTTTCGACTTCCCTGATACAATTTTCCTTATTAGGCCAACAATAAAATAGTCCAGCAAATGCTTCGCATTTGCTCTCTAGCGGCTCTTGTGGTCACTTTGGGACATTTTAATTATAATTTTCGGGAACCCTGATACAAATTAACTATAAATTTGGTGCAGCATATGCTTTGAAATTTGGCCCGCGTTTTGTACCCTTACCTAAAATAACGTATATAACTATAATAGTGTCATGTTAGTTGAACGTGTCAAATCCATTTTCGAAATATGAAACGAAAAAACTATTCAAACGGTGCTTCAATTCATTTTGTAATTACCTCTTTGGGCAACTGGCGCAAAAGTCGAAAATAAGCCGTTGTGGAACGAATTGCAGAACATAACTGCTCTCCCAACTCGGTCTGATGATCAAAGGTGATAACGCAGTCAAGGAGTTAGGTAGATTTGGAGTTTACGTGGGTATTTTTTTCGCTGCGACAGATTTGACTGTGCCACCACAGACGAACCGTATGAGATATCACAAAACTGTTTTTTGCAGTCAACTGGAAACTAAAAAAGCATCAAGTCAAAAAGCTCCAGGTCAAAATGTTTTTATTTTCTTTGCTGCAACGGTGAACCGGTAATTCACGGTTTGAACCGGTTATTTTCGGTTTCTCATAAATAAGGCAGTGTATTACACAAAAATACTACTAGTATATGAGTCAAATATTTTGTCGAGGCAAAAACAGGTTCGTACGATTCAAAGAGTTTCAGCTCGCTAATGAGTCATTTCATAATCTTGAAAGCATTAGAATTTAATTATATGTCGTTTGAAACTTGTCTCGATAAAATAAGATTATATTTATCAGATCGAACTCTGTGGGGGAACTCTATTGGTAGGGTGTCCGCCGGGATTGAGTCAAAAAACTAACTGGAGAAATTGACATTCGATTTTTCGGAAATCTTGAGCATATCGATTACGCGACTTCCTGGTCGTTATTTGCTAGATTTTTGGCCAAAATTTTTAAATAATTCGGCTTTCGAAAACAACTCATCCGATTATATTCTTAGATAGCTCAAACTGAGCACAAATATCTTGTTAATAATAACATAAAAAAATTGGTCTATCGGACCAATTTATTTTATCCTTTTTTCTGAGATTTCTGAAATTTTTTATTTATTAGTTTTACTTAAAAAAATTGGAAGCAATGGTCGAATTTGGACCAATTTTTGTATTTTATTATTCACAAGATATTTGAGCTCAGTCAGAGCTATCTAANAAAAATTTTGACCTAAGCTTTTTAGTTTCCAGTTGGATGCAAAAAAACCTTTCGTGTCATCTTATACGGTTCGTCCCTGGCAGCAAAGTCAAATAAGCCGCACCTAAAAAAAACTACCTGAAATATTTCAAAATTGAGTATCAATTCAAAAAAATAAATGAAGTCTTGATTTTAATATACTTTAATATACATTACAGGCTGTCACCGGAGGTAGGGATCCCGAAAAATCGAATTCAAATGAGCCGTTGAAACTGATTTCAAAAATAATTTTCGATTAAATGAACCTAAAAAATATGACGANCCGGTGACAGCCTGATACTGTATTAATAGGCGATAGTATCTTAATCATGATTTTTTTAATTGCATAAAAAGCGCATGTTTTTGATTTTTTGAAATTAAAAATTTGTTTTCATGCTAAAGATACCTTCACCTTATAAATAATGTATAATACATTAATAGTAATTTTGAGGCATATTTATAATCAAAAAAGAATATTTGAAAGACCAAGATTACCAAATTAGCCAAAAATGGGGAACGCAAAATTACAGATTTGTCACTTGATTTTCAGCTCACAGATTTTTATTTGAAATTGCTATCATCACCTAATGTCGTTATAAAATTGAATTGAGCTAAAATTTACAAGACGGTTGGTCAAACATAATTTGACTTTCTTTATATTTTTTTAAAAATCAAATTACAATTATAAAATGAGGAAAATACAAAAACGTCAAATTATGTCGCGCCTACCATATTATAAATTTTATCTTTATTCATTTCCGTTTAAAATAAAAAAATCGTACTGTGAAAAAGCAATAAACAATATTTTTTAAAATTTGCAACATTTAATTTTCCACCTTTTGACCAGTAACTATCGATCTAGATATTCCAGAAACCGGTTATTTCGGTCTATATCGGTAATTTCAAGGTTATTATGGTAAAATCGTAAATTTCATGTGCTAAATTTTATTATAACTCCATGTGCAGTATATGTTCCAGTATATTTTATGTTAGTATAATTCGGGAATATAAGCTGCAAACATTACACGCAATTTTGATAAGGTAAATTTTTTAGGCTACCCTGAATGTACCGTACTTCACACTGATTGAGAAAAAGCGATCATTTTGACATCTCGTTTTTCATTGGCTTAGAAGTGAGTCCAATGAAATCATCACACAATAATTCTTGGCTGATCAATGAAAATCGACGAGTCAAAATGTTCTTTTTTTCTCAATCCGTGTGAAATAAGGTACGGAAGAGAGCTGTTAACAGCACGAAAACGGGCTCCAAGTTTTTATTATTATTCTTCAAAAAGATTATAAAAAAATTATATTTAAGCGTTTTTTAGCATAAAATGAATCTTTTTATACTAAAAAACGCTAAAATTTTATTTTTTATAACTTATTTGAAAAAAAAATAACAAAAAGAAGGAGCCGTTTGCGTCCTGTTACTGCCCTATACAGTATATTTACAAATTTACAATATGGACAGTATAGGCTATACTGTCCATATTGTAAATTTATGTTTCTGTTCAACTTTCTAGCGGATACGAGGCGAAAGATAGACATTTGGAAATAATTTTCCGAATTTCTAATTTAGTTCTACTATTTAGGGGATACCCCTCATGAAAAAAAACAATTTTACGATTTTTGAGGTCAAATATCTAAAATACTACACATTGTGAAACCCAATAGTTTAATATATTGTAATATTTGAACGAAAATCTCACATCATGAAAAATATTTGAAGATCACGGATTGCTCGACCGATCAGGAATGAGCTTCAAAATAGTATGATATTTTGTCTTTAAAAGCCAACTTCTCCGTTAGTTTTGAAAATAGGAAAATTATTTTGGATTATATTAACCACAAAATCATACAAAATAAAATTGAGATTTTTTTGCATGAGCCTCAAATCACGAGGGGTTTAATATCCAAAAAAAAATCTGTGGGGTGACATTCATGGTAATTTGACAACTCGGTACCCTCATCAATATCCAGAAGCTTTAGCATAAAAAATATATCTTATTCACTACAAAATATAGGGGCTTATAATACTATCGCGCATCCCGTCACAAATACGTTATAAATTGATCATAATTACTCCAGAATGATCTCCACCCGCCCTGTAGTGACAAAATCTTATTCTCGTGCGCTCTAATAACTCTTCTAGCTTCTTCTAATTCTAGCTGTAGTTGTTCAACGAGCTCATTATCGACCTGACTAGACGGTTCCTCAGCAGAGTAGGGATCGAACGCCCTTTCGTTTGAACTGGACATTGCGCCGCCGGGAAGCCATTTGGACAAGGGAGAATTTTTCTTTTTTTCTCGCAATTTAGCTGAAAATTCGTTTGTTTTAGTTAATGAGTTTTAGCAAGAGACAAAATCGGCATGGGTATATTTTGCGGGCCAAAAAAAATGGCACGNAGGTTAAGCTCTAAATATACCACGAAAGCCGCTAGAGAGCAAAACGCGGGCCATATGCAGGCTCATAAAAAATGAGGATCTGGGGGTAAATCGAACTCAGGAATCCGAATTCGACATAGATTAAGCTCTAAATGGACCACGAAAGCCGCTAGAGAGCAAAAACGCGGGCCATATGCAGGCTCAAATAAAATGAAGCTACGAGGTAAATCGGTATCGGAAAAGCCAAAAATGACAGTAAAAATGCCCACAAAAGCCATGGTGTTAAAGGATATCAGAGAGTTCACTGGTAATAGACTTATGAAATTACCGGTGTTCTGAGGCAAAACATTGGAATTTTCGAAAATATTTTTTTGCATAAATATATCGATCTAAAATTTTTAGTTTTACATTATTTTCAATATGAATGCCTCCCGGCGGGTCCTGCCGGAGGCTGTTGTATATATAATTATGTACACTTGCGCATGGCAACACTTTTTGATGTAAAAAAACAAGGATTGATGCAAGAAAATATGATTCTCATGGTAAACCGTCTAATGCAATTCCATAAATAAAAATAATTCTTTTAAAAATCATTAACTTTAGATTTGTTATTAGGCTTCTCTCTTTAATGATAATTTAGATAGCATTACCTCCCGACGGGCCATGCCGGGGGCTGTATTCTGTATTATAGTGTACACTGAGAGTATGTCAAAACTTTTTGATGTAAAAAATGTTTGAAACTGATTTTTAGAATACAATCTGGTCCGTCAAATGCAATTCCANTTTTTCACATTTTTTTTTCTTTCAAAAATCACTCCGAAAAAATGTACCAATCTGCCACATCGCTGCTACCCCCTTAAGAGTTGTACTACGTATTTGTAAGAAAAATAATTATTTCTGAAGCCAGGTTCCTTAGAAACTTCACTGGAAAATGTGTAAAAAAGAGCCCAATTATCGACGCCCACTCCCGCCTCCAAAATGTCAAAAATCACTTACACCACCCCCTTAAGGGAGTAGTAGTCGCATTTCGAGGCTCGGACATGAAATTTTCCAAATTATCTTTAAAATGTTTTTTTCTGAAAATATGGACAAAAATAAGTTGACCAAATGTCTTTTTATTTTCATTTGTCAAAAAAAAATACTTTTATCGCGATTAGAAATTTTTAATCACGATTTTGTCGAAATGAGGGAATTATTGATAATTTGAATCGCTGTTTCTGAAAAACGAGATACAAAAATGCAAAGTGTTGACCTCGAGGCTCTGCCCGTATCCTTAAGGATCGTATTCATACCAGTTTTAGATTTCTGCCGTCAAAATCCAGGGAGGAGATGCATTTTCCCCGAGGCACTCAAAATAANGCCAAAAAACAGTTTTTTGCTCATTTAAGCGCCGGATGAAATTTTTATGAGTTAAACAGACCTCGGGGCTCTGCTCACGTTGTCTGTGGTCAATAAAAGCTATAAAAGTATTCTCTATCTTTGAAACTCAGGGAGGAGATACATTTTGAAGTGAAAAAATCATCAGTTTTCAGAGGCCTCCGATTTGTTTTGAGGAAGCAAGATTTATGTTCAATTATCCCTGAACTGAAATCCATATGTTCGTGCTTTTTCTAGTATTTGATTGAGGCGACGCTGAAAACCCTGTTTTTGCTTTTAAAATGCGACTACTACTCCCTTAAAGCACTACTTTTCAGTAATTGCAAACGTAATTGCAGTAACTACAGAAGCTCAGCGGGTATAACTCACGCCGTGTAGGATGAACCTCAGCATGTTAATTTTGGGGAGAAGTTGATTTGAATTCGCGTTCAATTAGTACATTGGCTACTAAATAAACTAAAATAGGTAGGAGATCGTAGGTGGGAGCGACAAAATAGAGTAACGTAGTTCAAATAGTAGCTATATGGATCAACGGACCTCTGAGTACAAATCCTAACTATTTGAAAA